>WQNJ02000255.1:0-22500 GCA_016584745.2 Phylloscopus trochilus trochilus | reverse complement strand
ATTTTATTTCTCAGTCTCCCCGGCAACCCCTATTTTAATTTCATATCATAAGTTTAATTATTATTATTATTTTTATTATTATTATTATTATTTATTAATTCTACTAATCTGTTGATTTTTATTATTTTTTTCATTTTTCATTTAATTTTTTCAAATTTTTTTTTTAATAAAGAAATAAATTTTATTTCTCAGTCTCCCCGGCAACCCCTATTTTAATTTCATATCATAATTTTTATTATTATTATTATTATTATTATTAATTAAGTCTACTAATCTGTTGATTTTTATTAATTTTTTCATTTTTCATTTAATTTTTTTTAATTTTTTTTAAATAAAGAAATAAATTTTATTTCTCAGTCTCCCCATCCCCACCCCCCGCAATCCCAAATCCCAAATCCCCATCCCTCGGGAAAAAAAATCCAAAAAAATCCAAAAAAAATTCCAAAAAAATCCAAAAAAATAAAAAAAAAATCCAAAAAACCCAAAAAACACCAAAAACCACCCAAAAACCCCCAAACCCCGGGAATTTCGGGAAAAGCGGGGGAGGGGCGCGCGGCAGCCGCCGCCGTTTCCCGGGAGCCGCTCCCGGAGGAGCCTCGGGAAGAGCGGGAGAGCGGAGGGATGGGATGGCTCCGCCGCCTCCTGCGCCAGCTCTCCTGTGAGTGTCGGGATAGCCGCGATAGCCGCGATAGCCGCGATAGCCGGGATAGCCGGGATCGCCGGGATAGCCGGGATAACCGGGATGGGGAATCCGGGATAACCGGGATCACCGGCATAACCGGGATGGGGAATCCGGGGATCGAGACTCCGGGATAACCGCGATAACCGGGATCACCGGGATCACCGGGGTAACCGGGATCGGGATAACCGGGATAACCGGGAATTCGGGATAACCGGGAATCCGGAATCGGGATAACCGGGATAACCGCGATAACCGGGAATTCGGGATAACCGGGAATCCGGGATCGGAATAACCGGGATAACCGGGAATCCGGGGATCGAGAATCCAGGATAACCGCGATAACCGGGAATCCGGGATCACCGGGGTAACCGCGATAACCGGGGTAACCGGGATCGGGATAACCGGGATAACCGGGAATTGGGGATAACCGGGAATCCGGGATCGGGATAACCAGGATAACCGGGATAACCGGGATAACCCGGATCGGGAATCCGGGATCGGGATAACCGCGATAACCGCGATAACCGGGATCACCAGGATAACCGGGATCCGGAATCCGGGATCGCGAGATCGCGGGATCGCGATAACCGGGGTAACCGGGATAACCGGGATCGGGAATCCGGGATCGGGATAACCGGGATAACCGGGAATCCGGGACCACCGCGATAACCGCGATAACCGGGATAACCGGAATAACCGGGATCGGGAATCCGGGATCGGGAATGTCGGGACCGGAATAACCGGCATCGGGAATCCGGGCATCGGGAATTTCGGGAAAAGGGGAATGGAAAAGCAGCGTTTTTCGGGTTTTTTGGTTTTTTTTCCTTCCAAAGGGATTCTCCCAAACTTCGCGTGGGCGAGGCGGGATTGGAGCGGGGGCGGGGGGGGCTGGAATTCTGCTGGAATCCCGAATGTTTCCCGTCCCGGAGAGAGAGAGAGGAGCGGGATCCATGGATCATCCCCATCCCCCTCCTCACCCCCCGGGATCCGGGAACGGCGCGCGTGGGAAGCGGCGCTGCCGGAGCTCGGGAAGCGCCGGGGGGGATCGGGAATCGCCGGGATCGGGAATCCAGGGATCCGGAGGGATCCACGCAGGGAGCCGCTGTCATCTCCCGGCTCCTCCAGAGAAGGAATTTTGCCCGGGATCCCGGGAATTCCAGCGCCTCGGGGAGGGGGAAAATCCCGGATTTTTGGCGTCGCTCAAAGTGAAATGGAGAGGGATGATCCAGGAGCTGGAATTGCCAAAAAAACCTCAAAAAACCGGGATAACGGAATAATTCCCTGCGGGATTTGGAGCCCCCGCGTCCTTTTTTTTTGGGATTCTTTCCCGGTTCTCCGGGGTCCCGCCCGGAGAAGGGGAAAAAATATTGGGAGCGGCAGGAGAGGGAGTTGAGGGAATGGGAATAGGGAAAAAAAAAAAAAAAAAAAAAAAAGGAAATTTAGGGAATTCTGGAATTTAGGGAAGGGTTCACCCCCCCCCCCACTCACTCCTCTCCCCGTTTTCCCACTCGGGAATTCCCGGCTCATCCCGGGATCATCGCAGCGCTCTCGGCATTCCCTAAAAAACCCACCCCGGGACCGGGATTCCTCCTCCTCGCTGAAGGATCCGCTCGGGGCAGAATTCCCAAGACTCCCGAGGATCTCCCGGGAGTGAGAAGAATCCCGGCGGGGGCTCTGGAATTTCCCCACCTGGAATTCCGGGAAGCGCTCCCCACTCCCAATCTCCCCTCCCCATTTTCCCAGCCGGAATTCCCGGGATCGCGCCCCGTTTCCCGTGGCGGTGGGACCGGGATGGGGCGGAGCTCCGAGGATCCCCGCGGATCCCGGGATTCGGGAAAGGTGCCGCCGCTTCCCGGGGGAGGGAGGGAGGGGAGGGAGGGGCGGTGTCCCGGGACCGCCTCCCGCTCCTTCCTTCCCCCTTCCTGCCCCGGCTCCTTCCGCGCTCCGGGAGCCGCTCCCTCCCTCCCTTTCCCGGGATCCGTCGGGAAAGGGTTTCCCGGGAATCCGCGCCCGGATTCCACCCCCGGGCCGGGCAGGTGAGGGGATCCCGGAGTTTTCCCGGTTTTCCCGCTCGGCTCCTCCGCGGCTTCCCGGGAGGCGCCGGCTGGGAGTGAATCCGGTCCCCGCGGGAGGCGATCCCGCCGGGAGACACCGGGACACACCGGGAGACAACGGGAGACACTGGGAGACACCGGGAGCTGGGAGCCAATCCCACCGGGAGACACCGGGAGCTGGTAGCTGATCCCGCCGGGACACACCGGGAGACACCGGGAGACACCGGGAGCTGGGATCTGATCCCACCGGGAGACACCGGGAGACACCGGGAGCTGGGAGCTGATCCCACCGGGAGACACCGGGAGACACCGGGAGCTGGGAGCCGATCCCACCGGGAGCCAATCCCACCGGGAGACACCGGGATCCGATCCACTGGGAGACACCAGGAGCTGAGAGCTGATCCCACCAGGAGCCGATCCCACTGAGAGACACCGGGAGCCAGGATATGAGATCTGATCCCACCAGGAGCCACCGGGAGCCGGGATCTGAACCCACCAGGAGCTGGGATCTGGGATCTGTGAGCCAGGATCTGATCCCACCAGGAGCCACCAGGATCTGATCCCACTGGGAGCCGGGAGCCAGGATCTGATCCCACCAGGAGCCACCAGGATCGGATCCCACTGGGAGCCAGGAGCCAGGATCTGATCCCACCAGGATCCAGCAGTCAGGATCCAATCCCACCGGGAGCCACCAGGATCGGATCCCACCAGGAGCCGGGATCCGGGATCTGATCCCACCGGGAGCCAGGAGCTGAACCCACTGGGAGCCACCGAGATCTGATCCCACCAGGATTTGGGATCTGGGAGCCGGGATCCGATCCCACTGGGAGGCACCAGGAGCCGGGATCTGAACCCACCGGGAGCCACTGGCATCTGATCCCACAGGATTTGGGATCCGGGAGCCAGGATCCGATCCCCCCGGGATCCGCTCCCACTGAGATCCAGGATCCGATCCCACCAGGAGCCACCAGGAGCCGGGATCTGAACCCACCGGGAGTCGGGAGCCGGAAGCTGGGAGCCAGAATCCAGGATCTGATCCCACTGGGAGCCAGAATCCAGGATCCAATCCCACCGGGATCCCCTCCCACCAGGATCCGGGATCCAATCCCACCGGGATCTGGGATCCGATCCCACCGGGAACCACCGGGACAGGGCACGGGGAATCCTCCGGGAAGGTGAGCGCTGCTTCCCAAGCTCCGGGAAACTCCGGGAAGAGCCGAGGGAAGGAACGGGAGCTGGATTTGGGAAGGGGGGGGGAGGAGGTCGCCGTCCGCTTCCCAACATTCCAGGGCAGCTCCGGGAAAAGCGGGATCAGCTCCCGGAGCTCCTGGAGGTGGAGTTGGGAATTTGGGAATGTGAGAGCCGAGGGTGGGGAATTCCTTGGAATTCCAGCCCGGAGAAGGGGAGCGGGAATTGGGAATGTCGTGGATCTGTCGGGGGATTCCGCGATTCCCTCGGGATCCGCCGGGGTGATCCCACTGCCGGATCACCGGGAATGTTTGGATCGGGGATCAGGGGAAGTCCTGGAGGTCTTGGGAGCGGCCGGGAACATCCCAAGGAGGTGACAGGGACATCCAGGGAATGCCTGGGCGGGATTTGGGAATCTCGGGGGTGAGAAATCCCGGGAGAATCCTGGAGATCCACATCCGGCTGGGAAAGCAGCCTCGGGATCCTTTGGCTTTTTTTTGTTGGTTGGTTTTTTTTTTCCTTTCCCCGGCTGGAAATCTGGGAATTTTCTGGGTGAGGAAGGGGTTAAAGGCCGGGATAACCGGCGGGAAAATCCCCCAGGGGTCAGAGGAGGTTTTCCCGTGGAAAATCCCCTTGGTTTGGCTGGGATCGGATGGATCCCGGGAAGGATCCCGGGAAGGATCCCGAGAAGGATCCCAGGAAGGAAAACCATGAAGAGCGAGGATGGATCCCGGGAAGGATCCTGGGAAGGATGGGGATGGATCCCGGGAAGGACTGGAACGGATCCTGGGAAGGATTCCAGTGAGGATCTTGAGAAGGACAGGGATGGATCCCAGGGAAGGATCCCAGGAATGATCCTGGGAAGGGCAGGGATGGATCCTGGGAAGGATCCCAGGAATGATCTTGGGAGAGATGGGAATGGATTCTGGGAAGGATCTGGGGAAGGATCCTGGGAAGGATTCCAGGAAGGATCCTGGGAAGGACGGCAGGAAAGGTCATGGGAAGAGGAGGGATGGATCCTGGGAAAAGCAGGGATGGATCATGGAAAGGATGGGAATGGATCCGGGGAAGGATCCAGGGCAGGATCCCAGGAAGGATCCCGGAAAGGGCAGGGATGGATCCAGGGAAGTATCTCAGGGAAGGGTCCTGGGCAGGATCCCGGGAAGGATCCTGGGAAGGGCAGGGATGGATCCCAGGAAGGATTCCAGGAAGGATCCAGGGAAGGATCTCAGGGAAGGATCCCAGGCACGATCCTGGGAAGGGCAGGGATGGATCCCAGGAAGGATCCAGGGAAGGATCCCAGGAAGGGCACAGATGGATCCAGGGAAGGATCCCAGGGAAGGATCCCAGGAAGGGCACAGATGGATCCTGGGAAGGATCCCAGGAAGGATCTCAGGAGGGATTCCGGAAAGGGCAAGGATGGATCCCAGGAAGGATCCTGGGAAGGATCCCGGGAAGGGTGGGGATGGATCCAGGGATGGATCCTGGGCAGGATCCTGGGCAGGATCCCAGGAAGGGCAGGGATGGATCCAGGAAGGATCCTGGGAAGGATCCCGGGCAGGATCCTGGGAAGGGCAGGGATGGATCCTGGGAAGGATCCTGGGAAGGATCCTGAGAAGGATTGTGGGAAGGGCGGAGATGGATCCAAGGATGGATCCTGGGCAGGATCCCGGAAGGATCCCGGGAAGGGCAGGGATGGATCCCAGGCAGGATCCCAGGCAGGATCCCAGAAGGATCCCAGAAGGATCCCGGAAGGGCATGGATGGATCCAGGGATGGATCCCGGGCAGGATCCCGGGCAGATCCCGGGCAGATCCTGGGCCCATCGGGATCCCGGCCGAGGCCGTTTTTTTGAGGAAGTGGCGGCAGAACGGGAAGAGGAAGCGGCCGAGGCTCCCGACAGCCCCCGGGAAACCTCGGGAAGCTCCGGAGCCGGGGCCGGGAACGATCCCGAAAACCCCTCCCGGAAAAATCCCGGGAATTTCCTGGAAATCCCGGGAAAACCGGGATGTTCGGAGTGGGCGGAGCTGTTACATCCCCGGAAAACCTTGGCCGAGGTTTCGGGAAGTGATTCCCGGGGCCGCGGATTCCAGGGAATTTTCCAGGCTTTTCCCGGCCCTTATCCCAGCGCCGGGATCTCCGGGGTTTTCGGGATGGAGGCGGGAAAAGCGGGAATGCTGGCGCGGAGATCGAGGGTTGTTGGATTGGGGACGATTTCCAGCAGGGAAAAAAGTTCCCGAGGGGAAAAAAAGTGGGAATGGGGTTTTGGGTAAGGAAAGGGGGTGTGGGATTGGGGGATTGGCGTCGGATATCTGGGAATGATGGGAATGTGGGAATGGTGGGAATGATGGGAATGATGGGAATGTGGGAATGTGGGAGTGATGGGAATGATGGGAATGAGGGAATGAGGAATATCTGGGAATGACGGACATGTGGGAATGACGGACACATGGGAATGTGGGAATGATGGGAATGATGGGAATGTGGGAATGACGGGAATGTGGGAGTGATGGGAATGTGGGAATGATGGCCAGGTGGGATTGAGGGATATCTGGGGATTATGGACACATGGGAATGCTGGGAATGATGGGAATGATGGGATATCTGGGAATGATGGGAATATGGGAATGAGGAATATCTGGGTATTACGGACATGTGGGAATGATGGACAGGTGGGAATGATGGGAATATGGGAATGCTGGGAATATGGGAGTGAGGAATATCTGGGAATGATGGGAATGTGGGAATGATGGATCCATGGGAACGAGGGATGTCAGAATAACAGGAATGTGGGAATGATGGATACCTGGGAGTGATGGGAATGTGGGAATGATGGATCCATGGGAATGATGGGAACGATGGAGAATATGGCATTGAGGGATATCTGGGAATGACGGGAATGTGGGAGTGACTGGAATATGGGAAGGATGGACACGTGGGAATGATGGGGAATGTGGGATTGAGGGATATCTGGGAATGATGGACAAGCGGGAACGATGGACACAAAGGAATGATGGGAATGTGGGAATGATGGGGATGTGGGAGTGACGGGAATGTGGGAATGATGGATACCTGGGAATGATGGATATCTGGGAATGATGGGGAACGTGGGATTGAGGGATATCTGGGAATGCAGGATGTCTGGGAATGACGGGAATGCGGGGAGTGACGGGAATATGGGAATGATGGATATCAGAAAAACAGGAATACGGGAATGCTGGGAATGTGGGATTGAGGGATATCTGGGAATGATGGACACATGGGAATGATGGGAATGTGGGAATGATGGGAATGTGGGAGTGACAGATCCAGGGGAATGAGGGATATCGGAATGATGGGAATATGGGAGTGATGGGAATGTGGGAACGAGGAATATCTGGGAATGTGGGAATGATGGGAATGCTGGGAATGTGGGAATGCTGGGAATGTGGGAATGCTGGACACGTGGGAATGAGGAATATCTGGGAATGAGGGATATTAGAATAACAGGAATATGGGAATGATGGGATATCCGGGAATGATGGGAATACAGGATTGAGGAATATCTGGGAATGATGGGAATGTGGGAATGATGGGAATGTGGTAATGATGGGGAATGTGGGATTGAGGAATATCTGGGAATGATGGAAATCTGGGAATGTGGGACTGCTGGGAAGGTGGGAATGAGGAATATCTGGGAATGCCGGACACCTGAGGTTTGGGATCCTTTCCCTGCCTGACCCAAATCCGGGAATGGGGCGAGGAAGGAAAAGGAGGAGCGGGAAACCGGGAAGCGACCGAAATTCCCGCTGACTCTTCCCGCTGGGAATTTTCTCCCCTGGAAGAACCCAGGGCCGGCTTTATCCCTAAAATCCCAATCCCTGAGGAATTCCAGCTGGGAAATCCCCTCCTTTCAGCCCCGAATCCTCCCCCAGCCGGAGGCGGCTCGGGAATTCTCACCTGGATCCGGGAATGGGAATTCAGGGAATTTTTTTTTCCCCACTTCCCTTTGGGATTTTCCCTCCAAACTCAGCCGGGTTCCCTCTGGAAAAGCAGAATTCCCAGGTTTTCGCCGGCGGATTTAAAGCGATTTTGGGGGGGGATTTTATGGAGAACAAAAAGTTTGGGATCCGTTGGGATCGGGGATGGGCCGGGATCTGCTGGATCCCAAGGGAAGGAAGAGGGATCCTGGGAATTTGGGGAGTGGGATGAATTCCAAGCCTGGAATTCCCTGGGGGGTGGGTGGGGGGTGCTGGAGCTCGGCATTTTGCCGGGAATTTTCCACCCCAAAAACCTGGAATTCGGGAGGGAACGGGATAAATCCCACCCCCCCCCCTCCCATCCCCCCTCTCGGTGCCGACGCTTCCCAAAATCCGGGAATTTTCCAATCCCGAATCCTCCTCTTCCCTTTTCCTCCCCCCAGTTCCAAAAATCCGAGTGCCTGGAAACCGGGAATCTCAGCTCCCGCCTCATTCCCAGATCCCGCTGGAAGGATTTTGGGAATGCTTCATTCCCAGATCCCGCTGCAAGGATTTTGGGAATGCTTCTCCTCGGGGAAAAAAATCCCAAATCCCAAATCTCCTCAGCTTTTTTCCCCCTCCCCTGCTCAGAATTCCATGGATTTGGCATCTTGGGAAATGAATTCCCAAGTTTTTTGGTTTTTTTTTTCTGGGATGGTTTTCGGTCAGGATTGGAAATTCCTTCTTTTCCGGCCTGAAAAAAAAAATCTGGGATTTGGGATTTTCCCGAAGCCTGGGGACGCTCTGGGATGTTTTTTCCTGGGATCGCTCCTGGAATGGCTGAAAATTTCCATCGGGATGGAAAATTGGGGGAAAAAAAATCCCTGAAATTTGGGAATTCCTCCCTGATCCCATGGAATTCCTGGGATCCCGTGGAATTTCTGGGATTGGCTGCCGGGCTGGGAATGAGGGTCGGACAGGCGGAACTCCCGAGGGTTTTTTATGGATCGGGAATCACATTCCCAATAACCAAAAAAAAAAAACCAACCCCCAAAAAAACGGGAATGAGGATCCCTGACCCTCCTGGAAATTTCCCGGCCGCATCCTGGAATTCCAGGAGCCGCCGTTCCCAGCTGGAGAGCTCTTCCTTGCTTCCCAGATGGTCGGGCCCCATCCGTCGGGAACAAAAACCATCGGGAACAAAAAAACCTCAGGAATAAAAAACCTCGGGAATAAAAAAACCTCGGGAACAAAAAACCTCGGGAACGCCGAGTTCTGCTCTGTCCCGGCTCCTGAGTCATTCCCAGCCTCCGGCAGCGCGTGGGATTCCCGGCTGCGCTCCCGGCGGGAGGCGGATTCCCGGGATGGGCTCCGATTCCCGGGATGGGCTCCGATTCCCGGGATGGGCTCGGATTCCCGGGATGAGCTCGGATTCCCGGGATGGGCTCCGATTCCCGGGATGAGGCTCCGATTCCCGGGGTGAGCTCGGATTCCCGGGAAGGGGCTCGGATTCCCGGGATGAGGCTCGGATTCCCGGGATGGGCTCCGATTCCCGGTATGAGCTCTGGTTCCCGGGATGGGTTCGGATTCCTGGGATGGGCTCCGATTCCCGGGATGGGCTCCGATTCCTGGGATGGGCTCGGATTCCCGGGATGGGCTCCGATTCCTGGGATGGGCTCGGATTCCCGGGAAGGGCTCGGATTCCCAGGATGAGGCTTGGATTCCCGGGATGGGCTCGGATTCCCGGGATGAGCTCCGATTCCCAGGATGAGGCTCCGATTCCCGGGATGGGCTCCGATCCTCGGGAAGAGGCTCCGTGATCGATCAGGACGCAGCGCGGGGCGGGGATGCGGGGAAAGAAGGGAAAGAGGGAAAACCGGGATGCGGCGGGGAAAACGGGATGGAGGGAAAAGGAGGGAGCTGGACGGGGATGGGAGGCGGGAAACCGGGAAAACGGGAGAGGGGGGAGACAAGGAAACTGGGAATCAGAGGAGATGGGAGGCAGGGAAATCGGGATACAGGAGGAAATTGGGAGCAGAGGAGATGGGAAGCAGGGAAAATGGGATCCAGGTGGGAATGGGGAGCAGGGAAGGAGGGGAAGCCGGGAAAATGGGATAAAAGGGGAGATGGGAAATGGAAAATGGGAAGCACAGGGAGATGGGAAGCTGGGAAATGGGAGACAGGAGAGATGGGACGCATGAAAATTAGAATTGTGGGAAAATGGGATTTGAGAGCTGGGAAGCTGGGAAAACGGGATGCAGGAGAGGTGGGAAGCTGGGAAAATGGGATACCAGGAAAAGGGGATGTAGAGAAAAATGGGGAGCACAGGGAGATGGGAAGCTGGGAAACTGAGATACAGGGAAAATTGGAATGGGAAGCGGGGAAGGATGGGAAGCAGGGAAATGGGATAAAAGAGGAGATGGGAAACAGGGAAAATGGGAAGCAGAGGATGCAGGGGGAGGTGGGAAACTGGGAAAATGGGAAAATGGGGAGCACAGGGAGATGGGCTGCAGGTGGAGCTGGGAAGCAGAGGAGCTGGGAGGCTGGGAAAATGGGATCCAGGTGGGAATGGGGAGCAGGGAAGGAGGGGAAGCCGGGAAATGGGATAAAAGGGGAGACGGGAAATGGAAAATGGGAAGCAGAGGAGATGAGAAGCAGGAGAACTGGGATGTGCTGGAAAATGGAGAGCACAGGGAGATGGGAAGCTGGGAAATGGGAGACAGGAGAGATGGGACGCATGGAAAATTAGAATTGTGGGAAAATGGGATTTGAGAGGTGGGAAACTGGGAAAATGGGATACCAGGAAAAGGGGATGTAGAGAAAAATGGGGAGCACAGGGAGGTGGGAAGCTGGGAAACTGGGATACAGGGAAATGGGATACAGGGAAAATTGGAATGGGGAGCGGGGAAGGATGAGAAGCAGGGAAATGGGATAAAAGGGGAGATGGGAAACTGGGAAGCTGGGAAGCAGAGGATGCAGGGGGAGGTGGGAAGCTGGGAAAACGGGAGACAGGGGAGATGGGATGCATGGAAAATTAGAATTGTGGGAAAATGGGATTTGAGAGCTGGGAAGCTGGGAAACTGGGATGCAGGGGAGGTGGGAAACTGGGGAAATGGGATGCAGGAAAATGGGAAGCAGGAAAAGCAGGGAGCACAGGGAGATGGGCTGCAGGTGGAGCTGGGAAGCAGAGGAGCTGGGAGGCTGGGAAAATGGGATCCAGGTGGGAATGGGGAGCAGGGAAAGATGGGAAGCAGAGAAATGGGATAAAAGGGGAGACGGGGAGCACAGGGAAACTGGGATGAAAGAGGAGATGGAAAACTGGGAAAATGAAAATGGAAAGCAGAGGATGCAGGGGGAGGTAGGAAGCTGGGAAAATGGGATACAGGGGAGATGGGATGGATGGAAAATCAGAATTCTGGGAAAATGGGATTTGAGAGCTGGGAAACTGGGAAAATGGGAAGCAGGGAAACTGGGATGCAGGAGAGGTGGGAAGCCGGGAAAATGGGATACCAGGAAAATGGGATGCAGGGAAACTGGGGAGCACAGGGAGATGGGCTGCAGGTGGAGCTGGGAAGCAGAGGAGCTGGGAGGCTGGGAAAATGGGATCCAGGTGGGAATGGGGAGCAGGGAAGGACGGGAAGCCGGGAAATGGGATAAAAGAGGAGATGGGACACAAGGAAACTGGGAAGCAGAGGAGATGGGAAGTAGGAGAGCTGGGATGCAGGGAAAAATGGGGAGCACAGGGAGATGGGGAGCTGGGAAATGGGAGACAGGAGAGATGGGACGCATGGAAAATTAGAATTGTGGGAAAATGGGATTTGAGAGCTGGGAAGCTGGGAAAATGGGATACAGGGAAAATTGGAATGGGGAGCAGGGAAGGATGGGAAGCAGGGAAATGGGATAAAAGGGGAGATGGGAAACAGGGAAAATGGGAAGCAGAGGATGCAGGGGGAGGTGGGAAGCCGGGAAAACGGGAGACAGGGGAGATGGGATGCATGGAAAATTAGAATTGTGGGAAAATGGGATTTGAGAGCTGGGAAGCTGGGATGCAGGAGAGGTGGGAAACTGGGAAAACGGGGAGCACAAGGGGATGGGCTGCAGGTGGAGCTGGGAAGCAGAGGAGATGGGATGAAGGGAAAATGGGATCCAGGTGGGAATGGGGAGCAGGGAAGGAGGGGAAGCAGGGAAATGGGATAAAAGAGGAGATGGGACACAAGGAAAATGGGAAGCAGAAGAGATGAGAAGCAGGAGAACTGGGATGTGCTGGAAAATGGAGAGCACAGGGAGATGGGATGCAGGAGAGGTGGGAAGCAGAGGAGATGGGAGGCTGGGAAATTGGGATCCCGGGGGAGATGAGATTTGGGGAGCAGTGGGATTGGGATTTGATGGGATCCCGGGGGAGGTGGGATTTGGGGAGCGGTGGGGTTCAGGGCAGAGGGGCCCTGGGAAGAAATGGGATACAGGGGGAGATGGAATTTGGAATGCGGGAGGAAGCAGTGGGATTGTGGGAGGTTGGGATTTGGAAGGTTCTGGAGCAGAACGGGAATTCTGGGAGCAGCCAGGTTGGTGCTGCCGGTCCCGGTGTTTGGTGCTGGGTCGCAGTTCTTGGTCCTGGTTCTGATCCTGGTACTGGTGTTGGGTGCTGGGTCCTGGTTCTGGTCCTGGTACCGGTGTTAGGTGCTGGGTCCTGGTTCTGGTCCCAGGTGTTTGGTGCTGGGTCCCAGTTCTTGGTCCTGGTTCTGGTCCTGGTACCAGTGTTGGGTGCTGGGTCCTGGTTCTGGTCCTGATACCAGTGTTGGGTGCTGGGTCCTGGTTATTGGTCCCGGTTCTGGTCCGGATACCACCTCTGGGTGCTGGGTCCTGGTTCTGGTCCTGATACCGATGCTGGATGCTGGGTCCCAGTTCTGGTCCCAGTCCTTGGTCCCAGTTCTGGTCCCGATACCAGTGTTGCGTGCTGGGTCCCAGTTCTTGGTCCCGGTTCTGATCCCGGTACCGGTGTTGGGTGCTGAGTCCCGGTCCTGGTGCTGGTTCTGGGGTTGGTGTTGGCCGAGTGTTCAGTGCTGGGTCCTGGTCCCGGTTCTGGTTCCGGTGCCATTTTTGAGTGCCGGGTGTTGGGTGCTGGGTCCCAGTTCTTGGTCCCGGTTCTGGTCCCGATACCGGTGTTGGGTGCTGGGTTCTGATCCGGGGTCCCGGTCTCGGTGCTGGTTCTGGGGTTGGTGTTGGCCGAGTGTTCAGTGCTGGGTCCTGGTCCCGGTTCTGGTTCCGGTGCCTCTGCCATTTTTGAATGCCGGGTGCTGGGTCCCGGTTCTTGGTCCCGTTCTGGTCCTGTTACCAGTCTTGGGTGCTGGGTCCCGGTTCTGGGTCCCGGTTCTGATGCCGGCGTTGGGTGCTGGGTCCCGGTTCTTGGTCCCGGTTCTGATCCCGATACCAGTGTTGGGTGCTGGGTCCCGGTTCTTGGTCCCGGTTCTGATCCCGATACCGGTGTTGGGTGCTGGGTCCCGGTTCTTGGTCCCGGTTCTGGTCCTGGTACCGGTGTTGGGTGCTGGGTCCCGGTTCTTGGTGCCGGTTCTGATCCCGATACCGGTGCTGGGTGCTGGGTCCTGGTTCTTGGTCCCGGTTCTGATCCCGATACCGGTGTTGGGTGTCGGGTCCCGGTTCTGGGTGCTACTGTGGGGTGCTGGGCGCCGGTCCCGGTGGTGGGTCCTGGTACCGGTGCCGGGTCCTGGTACCGGTCCCGGTGCTGGTTCCCCTGTTGGGCGCCGGTCCCGGTGCCGGTTCTGGCTGCCGCTGTCTGCTATCGGCTGCTGGGTCCCGGTGCCAGAGGCCGGTGCCACCCTCGGGTGCGGGTTCTGGGTCCCGGTGCCGGTTCCGGTTCCTCTGTCGGGTGCTGGGTCCCGGTGTCGGCTGCTAAGTCCAGGTGCCGGTGCCACCCTCGGGTGCCGGTTCTGGGTCCCGGTTCCGGTTCCTCTGTCGGGTGCTGGGTCCCGGTGCCAGGTGCCGGTGCCACCGTCGGGTGCTGGGTCCCGGTTCCGGTGCCGGTTCCTCTGTCGGGTGCCGGCTCCCAGTGCCAGGGGCCGGTGCCACTGTCGGGTCCCGGTGCCGTGTCCCAGTGCTGGTCCCGCTGTCAGGTGCCGGTCCCGGTGCCGTGTCCCGCCGTCAGGTACCGGTGCCGGTCCCGCCGTCAGGTCCCGGTGCCGTGTCCCGGTGCCGGTCCCACCGTCAGGTGCCGGCGCCGTGTCCCGGTGCCGTGTCCCGGTGCCGTGTCCCGGTGCCGTGTCCCGGTGCCGTGTCCCGGTTCTGGTCCCGCTGTCAGGTGCCGGTTCCGGTGCCGCCGTCAGGTGCCGGTGCCGTGTCCCGGTCCCGCCGTCAGGTCCCGGTGCCGGTTCCTGTCCCGGTGCCGGTCCCGCCGTCAGGTGCCGGTCCCGGTGCCGTGTCCCGGTCCCGCTGTCAGGTGCCGGTTCCGGTCCCGGTGCCGGTCCCGCCGTCAGGTCCCGGTCCCGGTCCCGGTGCCGGTCCCGCTGTCAGGTGCCGGTGCCGGTTCCGGTGCCGCCGCCGCCGCTCCCTCTGCGCACCCGCCTCGGTCACAGCAGGAAGCGCCGCCAGCGCGCGCTCGGCGACAGCGGCGACAGCGGCGACAGCGGCGACAGCCCCGGGGACAGCGGCGACAGCCCCGGGGGGACAACGGGGACACCCCCGGGGCCACCTCGAGGGGACAGCGGCGACAGCCCCGGGGACAGCGGCCACAACGGGGCCACCCCCGGGGCCACCGGGGCCACCTCGAGGGGACAGCGGGGACAGCGGGGCCGCCACCGGGGCCACCTCGAGGGGACAGCGGGGACAGCCGCCACCTCTCCGTAAGTGCCGCTGGCATCCCGGGAAATCCCCCCGGGAAATCCCCCCCGGGAATTCTCATCCCGGAGAATTCCCGAGGGGCGCCCCCCCCACCCCACCCCGCTCCGGGGGGAAGTGTCGCCGAATGTCGCCTCTGTCACCCCCTGAAGGAGGCGACACCCGCCAGCCCAGCCGGGGCGACTTCCTGGTGGCGGGGGAGGTGGCCCTGGGGACATTCCCGGTGGTGGCCCTGGATCGGGTGGGAGGGGACAAGAGGTGGCCCTGGGGACATTCCCGGTGGTGGCACCTGGATCAGGGGGGAGGGGACAGGAGGTGGCCCTGGGGACATTCCCGGTGGTGGCACCTGGATGGGGGGAGGGGACAGGAGGTGGCCCTGGGGACATTCCCGGTGGTGGCACCTGGATCAGGGGGGAGGGGACAGGAGGTGGCCCTGGGGACATTCCCGGTGGTGGCACCTGGATCAGGGGGGAGGGGACAGGAGGTGGCCCTGGGGACATTCCCGGTGGTGGCACCTGGATCGGGGGGAGGGGACAGGAGGTGGCCCTGGGGACATTCCCGGTGGTGACACCTGGATCGGGGGGAGGGGACAGGAGGTGGCCCTGGGGACATTCCCGGTGGTGGCACCTGGATCAGGGGAGGGGACAGGAGGTGGCCTTGGGGACATTCCCGGTGGTGGCACCTGGATCAGGGGGAGGGGACCTTTGGTGGCCCTGGGGACATTCCCGGTGGTGGCACCTGGATCGGGGGGGGGGAGGGGACAGGAGGTGGCCCCGGGGACATTCCCGGTGGTGGCACCTGGATCGGAGGGGAGGGGACAGGAGGTGGCCCTGGGGACATTCCCGGTGGTGGCACCTGGATCGGGGGGGAGGGGACAGGAGGTGGCCCTGGGGACATTCCCGGTGGTGGCACCTGGATCAGGGGGGAGGGGATAGGAGGTGGCCTTGGGGACATTGCCGGTGGTGGCACCTGAATCAGGGGGGAGGGGACCTTTGGTGGCCCTGGGGACATTCCCGGTGGTGGCACCTGGATCGGGGGGGAGGGGACAGGAGGTGGCCCTGGGGACATTCCCGGTGGTGGCACCTGGATCGGGGGGAGGGGACAGGAGGTGGCCCTGGGGACATTCCCGGTGGTGCCACCGGGGTCGGGGGTGGGGACAGGAGGTGGCCCTGGGGACATTCCCGGTGGTGGCACCTGGATCGGGGGG
Source organism: Phylloscopus trochilus trochilus (assembly GCA_016584745.2). NCBI lineage: Eukaryota > Metazoa > Chordata > Aves > Passeriformes > Phylloscopidae > Phylloscopus > Phylloscopus trochilus. The sequence continues at coordinate 6,583 of WQNJ02000255.1, read as the reverse complement.
AGGGGACAGGAGGTGGCCCTGGGGACATTCCCGGAGGTGGCCCTGGGGACATTCCCGGTGGTGGCACCTGGATCGGGGGGGAGGGGACAGGAGGGGACAGCGGGCGGTGGGGGAGGGGACCTTTGGTGGCCTCGCCGGGCTCGGTTTCGTTTCCTCCGCCGTTGTCCCCGGGGTTGCGTCACCGGGGCGCTCGGGGGAGGTGACAAAGTGTCCCCGAGGGAGGTGACAAAGTGACAACAGCGCTGGGGTGGCCGGTGGGGGCTTTTCCGGCTTTTCCGGGAAAAGTGGGAAGGACGGGATTTGTCCCTGGTGCGGGGACCCAGGGGGGACACCCTTGGTGGCCCTTGGTGGCCCTTGGTGGCCCACAACAGCTGTGGCCAAAAAAAATCCCAAAAAACCGCCCCAAAAAAACCCCAAAACCCATCCAACCTCCCCCCCTCAAAAAAAAAAACCCCAACAACCCCCAAACCCCTCAAAAAACCGAACCCCCCCAAAAAACCCCCAAAAGAACCCCCCAACCCCCCCAAAAAACTCCATAAACCCCAAAAAAATAACCCCAAAAGGACCCTCCCAAAACCCCCCAAATGCCTCCAACCCCCCCAAAAAAAACTCCAAAAAAAACCCCCAAAACCCCCCAAAAAAACCCCAAACCTCCTAAAAAACCTCCAACCCCCCCCATAAAAACCCCAAAAGGAACCCCCCAAAACCCCCAAAAGCCTCCAACCCCCCCAAAAAAACCCCCCCAAAAACCCCAAAACCCCCCCAAAAAATCCCCCAACCCCCCCAAAAAACCTAAAAAAAAAAAATCCTAAAAAACCCCCAAAACTCCCTCAAAAAACCCTAAATAGCCCCCCAAAAAACCCCAACCCCGCCGAAAAAAAACAAAGAAAACCTCCGAAAACCCGCCAAAAAAACCTCCAAAACCTCCCCAAAAAACCCCCCAAAAAACCCCTGAAGCCTCCCCAAAACCCCCCCCAAAACCCCTAAAAAATCCTTAAAAAACACCCCAACCCTCCCCCAAGAAACCCTAAATAGCCCCCCCAAAAAAACCCCAAAAAACCCCAACCCCCCCAAAAAACCAAAGAAAACTTCCAAAAACCCGCCAAAAAAAACCCCAAAACCCCCCAGAAATAACCCCCCCAAAAAACCCCAAACCTCCCAAAAAACCTCCAAAACCCCCCCCAAAAATAACCCCAAAAGAACCCCCCAAAAAAACCCCCAAAAGCCTCCAACCCCCCCAAAACCCCCCCCAAAAAAACCCCAAAACCCCCCCAAAAAATCCCCCAACCCCCGAAAAACCTCAAAAAAATCCTAAAAAAACCCCCAAAACCCCCCCAAAAAACCCCCCCAAAAACCAAAGAAAGCCTCCAAAAACCCGCCAAAAAAAAAACCCAAAACCCCCCCTCAAAAAAAACCCCAAAAAACGCCCCAAAGCCTCCCCAAAACCCCCCCAAAAATCTCAAAAAATCCTAAAAAAAAACCCCCCAACCCCCCCCCCAAAAACCCTAAATAGCCCCCCCAAAAAACCCCAAAAAACCAAAGAAAACCTCCAAAAACCCACCAAAAAAATCCCAACCCCCCCCCAAAAAAACCCAAAAAAACCCCCCAAAACGCCCCAAAGCCTCCCCAAAACCCCCCAAAAAATCTCAAAAAATCTTAAAAAAAAAAACCCAACCCCCCAAAAAAACCCCAAAACCTGGGAGGGGACGGAGGCCCCAAAGTGTCACCGGGGTTGTGCAAAGGATGTGGCTTCCTGGGGCCGGCCCCGAGAGGCCCCGGGGGTGGAACGGGACAAAAAAACCCAAAAAACCCCAAAAAACCCCAAAATCCTGGGGTGGAAGGGACCAAAAAAAAACCCCCAAAAAAACCCCAAAAATCCTGGGGTGGAAAGGACCAAAAAACCCCCCAAAAAACCCTAAAAACCTTGGGGTGGAAGGGACAAAAAAACTCCAAAAAACCCCAAAAACCTGGGGTGGAAGGGACCAAAAAAACCCCAAAAAACCCCAAAAAAACTTGGGGTGGAAGGGACAAAAAACCCCCCCCCAAATACCCCAAAAACTCTGAGGTGGAAGGGACCAAAGAACCCCAAAAAACTCCAAAATCCTGGGGTGGAAGGGATCAAAGAACCCCAAAAAACCCCCAAAATCCTGGGGTGGAAGGGATCAAAACCCCAAAAATCTTGGGGTGGAAGGGACCAAAAAAAACCCTAAAAAACCCCACAAACCTTGGGGTGGAAGGGAGCATAAAAAACCCCAAAAAACCCCAAAAATCCTGGGGTGGAAGGGACCAATAAAAAACCCTAAAAAACCCCAAAAATCCTGGGGTGGAAGGGACAAAAAAAAACCCCAAAAATCCTGGGGTGGAAGGGACCAAAAAAAACCCCAAAAATCCTGGGGTGGAAGGGACCAAAAAAAACCCCAAAAATCCTGGGGTGGAAGGGCCAAAAAACCCCAAAAACCTTGGGGTGGAAGGGAGCATAAAACCCCCCAAAAAAACCCCAAAAAACCCCAAAAATCCTGGGGTGGAATAGGAGCATAAAACCCCCCAAAAAATCCCAAAAAACCCCAAAAATCTTGGGGTGGAAGGAACCAAAAAAAACCCCAAAAAATCCTGGGGTGGAAGGGAGCATAAAACCCCCCCAAAAACCCAAAAAACCCCAAAAATCCTGGGGTGGAAGGGACCAAAAAAAAACCCAAAAAACCCTAAAAATCCCAAAAACCTTGCTGTGGAAGGGACCAAAAAAACCCCTAAAACCCCCCAAAAAACTGGTGTGCAAGGGACCAAAAAAACCCCTAAAAACCTAAAAACCCTGGGGTGGAAGGGACAAAAAAAACCCCAAAAACCCTGGGGTGGAAGGGATCAAAAAAAAACCCCAAAAATCCTGGGGTGGAAGGAACCAAAAAAACCCCCCAAAAACTCCAAAAACCGCAAAAATCCTGGGGTGGAAGGGAACAAAAAACCCCAAAAATCCTGGGGTAGAAGGGACCAAAAAACCCCAAAAAACCCCAAAAACCTTGGGGTGGAAGGGACCAAAAAACCCCAAAAATCCTGACAAAGAAAAACCCCAAAAATCCCCAAAACCCCAAAAATCCTGGGGTGGGAGCATAAAAAACCCCCAAAAACCCCAAAATCCTGGGGTGGAAGGGACCGAAAAAAAACCCAAAAAACCCCCAAAATCCCAAAAACCTTGCCGTGGAAGGGACCAAAAAAACCCCCCAAAACCCCCAAAAAACTGGTGTGCAAGGGACCAATAAAAAACCCTAAAAAACCCCAAAAATCCTGGGGTGGAAGGGACCAAAAAAAAACCCCAAAACCCCCCAAAAAACCCCAAAAATCCTGGGGTGGAAGGGAGCATAAAAACCCCCCAAAAACCCCAAAAATCCCCAAAACCTTGGGGTGGAAGGGACCAAAAAAACCCCCCAAAACCCCCCAAAAGACTGGTGTGGAAGGGACCAAAAAAACCCCCAAAACCCCAAAAATCTTGGGGTGGAAGGGACCAAAAAAAGACCCCAAAAATCCCCAAAAAACCCCAAAACCCCAAAAATCTTGAGGTGGAAGGGACCAAAAAAAAAACCCCAAATACCCCCCAAAACCCCAAAAATCCTGGGCTGGAAGGGACCAAAAAAAACCCAAAACTCCCTAAAAAACCCAAAACCCCTGAAGTGAAACAACAAAAAAACAAAAGCAAAACCAAAAAAAAACCCCAAAAAACCCAAAAACCCCCAAAAATGAAAAGATCCCAAACTGGGTTGGGGTGGAAAAGGGATCGGGAATTCCCAGCTCTGCTGGGATTGGATCCAGCCCCATCCCGGCTCCTCTCTGGGAAGGAATTTCGGGAATTCCCTGGGAATTGGGGACTCCAGGAAGGGTCTCCCTTCCCTTTTCCCAGCCCCGAATTCCATAAAAACCCCTCGGGATGGATCCTGAGCCTCCTGGATCCCAGAATCCCCAACGCCTCCCACCACGTCAGGCTGCTCCAACCTTTCCTTGGACATTCCCAGGGATTCTCTGGGAATTCCAGCCCGGCCGGGAATTCCTTCCCAAGATCCCACCCCCAGCTCCCCTTTCCCGGTGGGAATTCCAGCCCCTGGCTCCCTTTATCCCAAATCCCGGCTCTCCTGGAGCTCCCAGCATTCCCTGGATCCATTCCCGGATCCAGCCGGGCATTCCCGGCTCTCTCCCGGTTGGAATTCCCCCTCTGGATCGGCTCTCGCTCCCGGGGGAGGTTTAATCGTTAACCCGGGCGGGGATCCAGGAGCGGCCGGATGTGGAATTCCGCCTTCCGGAGGCCCCGGGGCCGCCGCCTGACATCGGCCGGATCCGGAAAATCCAACTGGATCCCTGGGATCGGGGAGGATCCAACTGGATCCCTGAAGTTTGGGGAAAATCCAACCGGATCCCTGGGATTGGGGATAATCCAGCCCGATCCCTGGAATTTGGGGAAAATCCAACCCAATCCCTCTGCCTGAAATCCCTGGGAAGAGCAGGATTTGGGAAAATCCAACCCAATCCCTGGGATTTGGGAAAATCCAACCCGATCCCTGCACCCCGAATCCTCAGGAAGAGCAGAATTTGGGAAAATCCAACTCGATCCCTGGGATTTGGGAAAATCCGATCCCTGCGCCCCAAATCCTTGGGAAGAGCAGAATTTGGGAAAATCCAACCGGATCCCTGGGATTTGGGGAAATCCAACCCCATCCCTGTGCCCGAAACCGTCGGAAGAGCGGGATTTGGGAAAAAAATCCCAAAAAACCCAAAAAACTTCCAAAACCCTCCAAACCCCCCCCCCCAAAAAATGAAAAATAATCCTAAAAAATCTCCCAAAAAACCCTGGAAGTCCCTGGAATTTGGGAAAATCCAACCGGATCCCTGGAATTTGGGAAAATCCAACCGGATCCCTCTGCCTGAAATCCTTAGGAAGAGCAGAATTTGGGAAAATCCAACGTGGGGCAATCCCTGAACCCAAAATCCTCGGGAAGAGCGGGATTTGGGAAAACCCAAACCGATCCCTGGGATTTGGGAAAATCCAACCTGATCCCTGCACCCCAAATCCTCGGGAAGAGCAGAATTGGGAAAATCCAACCCCATCCCTGTGCCCGAAACCCTGGGAAGAGCGGGATTGGGGAAAAAAACCCAAAAAAACACAAAAAACTTCCAAAACCCCCCAAAACCCTCAAAAATAATCCTAAAAAATCTCCCAAAAAACCCTGGAAGTCCCTGGGATTTGGGAAAATCCAACCGGATCCCTCTGCCCGGAACCCTCGGCAAGAGCGGGGTTTGGGATCCCTTTGGATCACCCCAGATCCTGATCCCGAGGTTTTTTCCGGGAAGGGACGATCGGAGCCGTTCCCCCTTTGGCCGCAGTGATTTTTTTGGATTTTGGGATTTTGGGATTTTGGGATTTTGGGGTTTTGGGGTTTTTTTGTTCCCCTCCCCCTCTGAAAATGAAGGAGAAAATTGGTTTGGGGAAAGGAGGGGGAGGGGTGACACTGTGGGGGTGACAGGGACCTGGAGCTGTCACTGTGGAGGTGACAGGGACACAGAGCTGTCACTGTGGTGGTGACAGGGACACGGGGGTGTCACTGTGGAGGTGACAAGAATGTGGAGGTGTCACTGTGGGGGTGACAGGGACACAGAGGTGTCACTGTGCAGGTGACAAGGACATGGAAGTGCTGGCTCGGAGGTGACAGGGATGTGGAGGTGTCACTGTGGAGGTGACAAGGACACCAGGGTGTCACTGTGGTGGTGACAGGGACACGGAGCGGTCACTGTGGAGGTGACAGGGACATGGAGGTGTTGCTGCGGCAGGGACACGGAGCGGTCACTGTGGAGGTGACAGGGACATGGAGGTGTTGCTGCGGGGGGTGACAGGGACACCGGGGTGTCACTGTGGAGGTGACAGGGATGTGGAGGTGACACTGTGGGGGTGACAAGAATGTGAAGGTGTCGCTGTGATGATGACAAGGACATGGAAGTGCTGGCTCGGAGGTGACAGGGATGTGGAGGTGTCACTGTGGAGGTGACAAGGGCACAGAGATGTTGCTGTGAAAGTGACAGGGACACAGAGATGTCACTGTGCAGGTGACAGGGACACCAAGGTGTCACTGTGGGGGTGACAGGGACACGGGGGTGTCGCTGTGGGGGTGACAGGGACATGGAAGTGCTGGTTCGGAGGTGACAGGGATGTGGAGGTGACACTGTGGAGGTGACAAGGACACCAAGGTGTCACTGCGGGGGTGACAAGGACACCAAGGTGTCACTGTGGGGGTGACAGGGATGTGGAGGTGTCACTGTGTGTGCAGGTGACAGGGATGTGGAGTTGATGATGTGGAGGTGATGAGGACACAGAGGTGTCACTGTGGGAGTGACAGGGACACAGGGGTGACACTGTGGGGGTGACAGGGACATGGAGGTGTCCACTGTGCAGGTGACAGGGACGCAGAGTTGTCACTCTGGAGGTGACAGGGACACTTGGGGTGTCACTGTGGGGGTGACAGGGACATGGAAGTGCTGGCTCAGAGGTGACAGGGACACAGAGGTGTCACTGTGGAGATGACAAGGGCAGGGAGTTGATGATGTGGGG
>WQNJ02000254.1:0-44113 GCA_016584745.2 Phylloscopus trochilus trochilus | reverse complement strand
AAGCCGGGAGGAACAAAGAGAAGCAGCAGCTCCGAGGTGATGTGCAAAGCTGGGTTTGCTCCAGCCCTTCCCACCAGGAAACCCTCCAAAATCCTGAGATTTGTCATCCAGGTTTGTGTCATCCCGAGGAGAACTTCGCCACCCCATTGGATTCCAGAGCTCAGGGAATTCTGGATTCCATAAGGAAGGGACAGGGAAAGGTTTCTGTCCTCGTCTTGAGGAGAACTTTGCCACCCCATTGGATTCCAGAGCTCAGGAAAATCTGGATTCCAGAGGGAAAGGAATTTCCATAGGGAAAGCTTTGTGTCTTCATCTTGAGAACTTTGCCACCCCATTGGATTTCAGGGTCCAGGGAAGTCTGGATTCCATAAGGAAGGGACAGGGAAAGGACAGGGAAAGGTTTGTGTCATCCTGAGGAGAACTTTGCCACCCCATTGGATTCCAGAGCTCAGGAAAATCTGGATTCCACAAGGAAAGGAGGGCAAGGTTTGTGTCCTCATCTTGAGGAGACCCTCCCCAGGCCATGGATCCGGTCTGGGATCAGTTCCCCATTCCTGGCTCAAGGGTTTTGTTCCCCTCCCTCTCAGGATCAGCCCTTCTCCAGAGGGAGAATTCATTTTTTTCCTCCCTTTCCCCCTCCCCTGCCCTCCCCCTCGGTAAAATCTGAGGAATGCTCAGATTTTTACTCATTAGCCAAACCTCCCGCTGGCCCCGGGTTTCAAACAACCTGCGGGGGCTTCCCTTGATCGCTGATGGATGAGCGGCAGCGCCGGGGCCGGGCAGGGCAGGGCAGGGCAGGGCGGACACCGAGCTCGCCTGGGGCCCCCCCGGCCCTGACCCACCGGGATCGGCTCCATCCCGCTGGATTTGGGGGGTCCTGGCCTGGGGTTGGGTCTGCCCGGGGCTGGGGAGGAGCTGCCCGGTCGGGCTGGGCTGCTCCTGCCCCGGGGCTCTGCGGAGGGGAGGAGAGGGCAGAGCCCTTGCAGGGACATCGGCACCCAAGGGAGGAGACCGGGGTCTTGTTTGGGCACCCCAAAGACCAGGAGGGTCTTGTTTGGGCACCCCAAAAACCAGGAGGGCCTTGTTTGGGCACCCCAAAAACCAGGAGGGCCTTGTTTGGGCACCCCAAATATCTGGAGGGTCTTGTTTGGGCACCGCAAAGATCAGGAGAGCCTTGTTTGGACACCCCAAAGACCAGGGGGGTCTTGTTTGGTCACCCCAAAAACCAGGAGGGTCTTGTTTGGGCACCCCAAAGACCAGGAGGATCTTGTTTGGGCACCCCAAAGATCTGGAGGGTCTTGTTTGGACACCCCAAGACCAGGGGGGTCTTGTTTGGACACCCCAAAGACCAGGGGGGTTTTGTTTGGGCACCCCAAAGATCAGGGGGGTCTTGTTTGGACACCCCAAGACCAGGGGGGTCTTGTTTGGACACCCCAAAGACCAGGGGGGTTTTGTTTGGGCACCCCAAAGACCAGGAGAGCCTTGTTCGGGCACCCCAAAGACCAGGAGAGCCTTGTTTGGACACCCCAAAGACCAGGAGAGCCTTGTTTGGGCACCCCAAAGACCAGGGGGGTTTTGTTTGGGCACCCCAAAGACCAGGAGAGCCTTGTTCGGGCACCCCCAAAGATCTGGAAAAGCAGTGGGACCTTGTTTGGGCACCCCAGAGGGAGTTGGGAGGGCACCGGGAGGGCACCGGGAGCTCGGCTGACCGGAGACATCCCCTCCTCCCGGGGCAGGGGATGCCCCGAGCGGGTCCGGGCAGCTGGAGAGGAGCCGGGGCAGCGATCAGCGCCATCGGGGCCGGGAGATAACGCCGCTTATCAGGCTCCAGCCGGCCGCTGAGTCAGCCCCAGCATCGCCCTCCGGGAGCCGCGAGGGATCCGAGCCCCTTCCCGCTGAGCGATCCCCGCAGGATTTTATTTTATTTTATTATTCTATTCTATTCTATTCTATTCTATTCTATTCTATTCTATTATTTTATTTTTATATTTTTATTTTAATTTATTTTATATTTATTTTATTTTTATATTTTATTTTATTTTATTTTATTTTGATATTTTATTTTATTTTATTTTATTTTTATTTTATTTTATTTTATTTTATTTTTATTTTATTTTACTTTACTTTACAGGCAGGTCCCCACTGCCAGCGGGAGGCACACGGCCGGGAATTCCAGCAGGAATTGTCCCGGGAATTCCAGCGGGAATTGTCCCCGGGATTTCCTGAAGCTCTCCCACCTCTCCCATTCCTTCTCTCCGGGCCTCTGGATGTGCGGTGAGATCCCAGGACTCCGGGGGATTATAAAATTTATATTTTATAAGCTTTATCATTTCTATTTTATAAGGACCTTATAAAATTTAAAGATCCTCTGGGAAGGACCTTAAAGCTCCTGGCGCTCCCTGCTCCCAGAATCCCGGGATTCACATCCCACGGGAAGGGGGAATTCCCGGGGTCCTGCCGGTCACCCGCGGCCAGAATTTCCTCCTCCCCACCCCCTCCGGGAGATGATAAATCGGGATTCGCCCCCCGCTCCCACCGCTGCTGGCTCAAAACACGGGATAACCCCGCTCCGAGGTTTTCCCGGCGTTTATTTGTTGGGAATTCACAGGAGGAAAAAAATGGGAAAATCCTCACGTGGCGCCGCCTCCCAGCCCGCTCCTGGGGCTGGCCGGGATCCAGCTGCTCCCTAAATCCCTGATCCCTAAATCCTCATTCTGGACCCAGCTGATCCCTAAATCCTCACTCTGGGTCCAGCTGATCCCAAAATCCCTGCTCTGGGTCTGGCTGATCCCTAAATCCCTGATCCCTAAATCCTCACTCTGGATCCGGCTGATCCCGAAATCCTCATTCTGGATCCAGCTGATCCCTAAATCCTCACTCTGGGTCCAGCTGATCCCAAAATCCCTGCTCTGGATCCAGCTGATCCCTAAATCCCTGCTCTGGGTCCAGCTGATCCCAAAATCCTCACTCTGGATCCGGCTGATCCCGAAATCCTCACTCCGGATCCAGCTGATCCCTAAATCCTCATTCTGGATCCCCCTGATCCCAAAATCCCTGCTCTGGATCCGGCTGATCCCTAAATCCTCGCTCTGGGTCCAGCCGATCCCTAAATTATCCCAAATCTGTCCCGGGGTTATTCCGGAGTTATCCCAGAGTTATCCCGGGGTTATCCCGGAGTTATCCCGGAGTTATCCCGGAGTTATCCCGGAGTTATCCCGGGGTTATCCCGCAGCCGCTCCGGCCGGGCTGCGAGTGCCCCCGCGCGGTGCCGGGAATGGGGATGGAGCCGGGAAAGGGGCGGAGATGGATGGAGGCGGGGAGGGAATGGATGGAGTCGGGAATTGGGGATGGAGCCGGGAATTGGGGATGGAGCTGGGAATTGGGGATGGAGCTGGGAATGGGGATGGAGCCGGGAATTGGGGATGGAGTCGGGAATTGGGGATGGAGTCAGGAATTGGGGATGGAGCCGGGATTTGGGGATGGAGCTGGGAATTGGGGATGGAGCTGGGAATTGGGGATGGAGCCGGGAATTGGGGATGGAGTCGGGAATTGGGGATGGAGCTGGGAATTGGGGATGGAGTCGGGAATTGGGGATGGAGCTGGGAATTGGGGATGGAGTCAGGAATTGGGGATGGAGCCGGGAATTGGGGATGGAGTCAGGAATTGGGGATGGAGCTGGGAATTGGGGATGGAGTCGGGAATTGGGATGGAGTTGGGAATTGGGGATGGAGCCGGGAATTGGGGATGGAGCCGGGAATTGGGGATGGAGTTGGGAATTGGGGATGGAGCCGGGAATTGGGGATGGAGTCAGGAATTGGGGATGGAGTCAGGAATTGGGGATGGAGTCAGGAATTGGGAAAATCACAGAAAACAATCACAAAAAAACCACAAAAAAAAACCACACAAAAAAAGGAAAAAGCCACAAAACCCACAATAAAATGACAAAAAAAAAAAAAACAAACACAAAAAAAGAAAAAAAAAACCCACAAAGAATCACAAAAAAAATCACAAAAATAATCACAAAAAACCCCACAAAAAACACACACAAAAAAGAAAAAAAACCACAAAAAAACACACAAAAAAGAAAGAAAAAAACCACAAAAACCCACAAAAAATCACAAAAAAAAAATCACAAAAACCCCACAAAAAACACACTCAAAAAAGAAAAAAAAACACAAAAAACCCACAAAAAAATCACAAAAAAACCCCCACCAAACACAACCCCCCCCAAAAAAAAACCCACACACACAAAAAAAACCAACTAAAAACAACACAAAACAAAACAAAACAACAACAACAAAAAAAAAAAACCCCAAAAAAAACCCACAAAAAAGCCAAAAAAAACCCCCAAAAACCCCCAAAGCTCAGCTCCTCCCTGCGGGACGCTGCAAACTCAACCCCAGCCCCTCCAGCCTCTCTCTCCCCAGCCTCGCTTTTATTATCATTTTTATTATTTCTATTTTTTTCCCTCCCTTTTCCATCTGGTGTCCCGGATCCGCGGCTGGCGGGCAGCTGGGAGCAGAGGGAAAACCCCGGGATTTGCAAAGGGAAGCAGCGGGATGGAGAGGGATGCGGAGCCGGGAGAGTCTCCCTGGAAACGGCGGCGGTGCCGGGCTCTGGCTCCCGAATTCCTTCTGGGATCCCTCGGGATGGGGGTTTGGGGAGGATAAAAGGGCCAAAAAGGGCTTGGGGGGGTTGGAAAAGGGAGGGTGGGGTTTGGGAGGAGGGGGAGGAGGTCAGGGAAAGGGAAAGGGGATGATGGGGAGGAGGAGAGAGGGGGAAAGAAAAAAAAAGAACAAAAATAAAAATAAAAGTTAAAAATTAAAAAAAAAAAAAAAAAAAAAACAACAAAAAACCCACAAACACCAAACTAAGCTAAACAAAAAAACAAAACCAAAACCAAAACCAAAACCAAAACCAAAACCAAAACCAAAACCAAAACCAAAAACCAAAACCAAAACAAAAAAAAACCAAAAACAAAAATGCAAAAAAACCCCACAAAATCAAACCAAACCAAAACAAAACAAGCAAAAAAAAACCCCAAAAACCCCAACCCCTCCCCCCAAAAAAACCCCAAAAAACCCCAAAAAAACCCCAACAAAAACAAAAAAAACCCACAAAAACGATGATAATAATTCCATGATTTCCACCCCCATATAGGAACAACCCCTGGATTTCCCTCCCAGGGTGGGAATAACTCCAGGATTTCCCTCCCAGGATGGGAATAACTCCAGGATTTCCCCCCCAGGATGGGAATAACTCCAGGATTTCCCTCCCAGGACGGGAATAACTCCAGGAAAGGGGATTTGAGGAGCTCCCTGCGGTGTCACCGCCGCGTCCCCCGGGCAGCCGCGGGCCGCTCGTGCCCTCTGCCGGCCCCTTCCCGGTGCTTCTCCAATTTGGAAATATTCCCAAATCCTTTGGAATATCCCCCAATCCTTTGGAATTTCCCCCAATCCTTTGGAATTTCCCCCAGTCCTCTGGAATATCCCCCAACCCAACTGGATTTCTCCAATAAATAAAATAAAATATATTAAAAAATAAAATAAAATAAAATAAAATATAAAATAAAAAATAAAATAAAATATAAAAAATAAAATAAAATAAAATAAAATAAAATAAATAAAATAAAATAAAATAAAATAAAATATAAAATAAAATAGAATAGAATAAAATGAAATAAAATAAAATAAAATAATAAAATAAAATAAAAATAAAATAAAAAAAGATAAAATAAAAGATAAAATAAAATAAAATAAAATAAAATAAAATAAAATAAAATAAAATAAAATAAAATAAAACCAAGAAAAAAACAAGCAACCACCATTTTTAAACCTTTAAACGGCGCTTCACCTGAAGCTGGGATGATTTTTCCGGAGCTGCAGCGCGGGTTCCATCCACGAGAGGCCACCGCGCTCCCGCGTTTGTGGGAAGGAGCCGGGGCTGGGTGTCCGTCCCGCCCCGCTCCCGCTCCCGCCTGGAGGGGAGCGATCGGTGGGAAACTCCCCCGGAGTTTGTGGGGATGGCACCTCCTGCCCGGCTCCTGGGAGGATCCTCCGGGGCTGCGGGGAGCGGGGAGCCCGGCAGGTTTGTGTCCCACCCCAGCAAATCCAACCGAGCCTGCCGCGGGGAGACCTCGGCCGGGGAGTCCGGAATGGGCCGGGCTGGAAGGGACCTTCGATCCCATCCCATGGAACAAAATCAAAATAATCCCATGGATCCCATGGATCCCATCCCATGGATCCCATGGATCCCATGGATCCCATCCCATGGATCCCATGGATCCCATCCCATCCAATCCCATGGATCCCATGGATCCCATGGATCCCATGGATCCCATCCCATCCAATCCCATGGATCCCATGGATCCCATCCCATCCCATCCCATGGATCCCATCCCATCCCATCCAATCCCATCGCATCCCATCCCATGGATCCCATCCCATCCCATGGATCCCATCCCATCCCATCCCATGGATCCCATCCCATCCCACCCCACACCTCCAGGAAGATCTGGGCACTGTGCCCTGCAGGGAGCTCGGAGCAGATCCCGGATCCGCTGTGGCCCTTTCCCAGCTTCCCCAGGCCGTGATTCCCCGGGAAGGAACAGCCACCCCTCCAAGTGCCTGTGTGCCCTGGGGGAAAGGAGGGGACCGGGAATTGCAGCAGGAAACTTCCAAGCCTCGGGAGCAGGGAAATTCCCCCTGGGAAGGAGGCAGAACCTCCCTGGGCAGTGCCCGAGCCCGGAGCAGAGAGGGGTGGGGAGATCCCAGAGGGGTGGGGAACATTCCAGAAGGGTGAGGATATTCCAGAGGGGTGAGGATATTCCAGAGGGGTGAGGATATTCCAGAGGATGGGGGAACCTTCCAGAGGATTGGGGGATAAGAAGTATTTTTTGTCTGTTAGCAGAGCAAAGGGATGGTTTATTTACTTTAATACAGCCTGCATGCTGTGTACATGTAATCAGCGTCTGTGACTGACTCAGGGACGGAGCCAGAAGAGGGAGGGAGCTGCTCACAGCAAATCCTGCCCGGCTGGCTGCGAGCAAGCCCTGGGCAAAGCTCTGATCTCAGGCTGAGCTTCAGTCTGAGCTCAGCCGGGGCAGATTCCCTTTCCTTTCCTTTCCTTTCCTTTCCTTTCCTTTCCTTTCCTTTCCTTTCCTTTCCTTTCCTTTCCTTTCCTTTCCTTTCCTTTCCTTTCCTTTCCTTTCCTTTCCTTTCCTTTCCTTTCCTTTCCTTTCCTTTCCTTTCCTTTCCTTTCCTTTCCTTTCCTTTCCTTTCCTTTCCTTTCCTTTCCTTTCCTTCCCTTCCCTTCCCTTCCCTTCCCTTCCCTTCCCTTCCCTTCCCTTCCCTTCCCTTCCCTTCCCTTCCTTCCCTTCCCTTCCCTTCCCTTCCCTTCCCTTCCCTTCCCTTCCCTTCCCTTCCCTTCCCTTCCCTTCCCTTCCCTTCCCTTCCCTTCCCTTCCCTTCCCTTCCTTCCCTTCCCTTCCCTTCCCTTCCCTTCCCTTCCCTTCCCTTCCCTTCCCTTCCCTTCCCTTCCCTTCCCTTCCCTTCCCTTCCCTTCCCTTCCCTTCCCTTCCCTTCCCTTCCCTTCCCTTCCCTTCCCTTCCCTTCCCTTCCCTTCCCTTCCCTTCCCTTCCCTTCCCTTCCCTTCCCTTCCCTTCCCTTCCCTTCCCTTCCCTTCCCTTCCCTTCCCTTCCCTTTTTTCCCTTTTTTCCCTTTTTTCCCTTTCTTTTCTGCCCAGCCCGTCAATGGGATGGGATCACTCCCGGCACCGACCGGACCCTCTTCCCGACCACAGGATGGTTTGGAGTGGAAGGAGCTTTTAAAAATCCTTTTAAATTTAAAAATTCCCCCTGGCAGGGACACTTCCCACCCTCCCGGGCTGCTCCGACCTGGCCTTGGACACTCCCAGGGACACGGGGCAGCCTCAGCTCATCCAGGGAATCTGTCCCGGCGCCTCGCCACCCTCACCTAAAGCTCTGCTCGCCCTGGAGTGAGGGGAAAAACCAGCCAGGCTCACTCCTTGGAGCGGAACGATGTGAAATTGCAATTTATATTCACAGCACAACGAGACGTGAAAAAGGTTTATGGGTGTTTTTCATAAAGTTCTTTTCAGTTAATGAGCTAAAGGAATGGGAAAGAAAACTCGGAGATATTCTCGAGTCTATTTGTGCGTCAGTCAACATCAGTCTGTTCTTAAAAAAAACAAAAAATAACCTTAAAATTAGTAATGGTCCGGGACATTGTCACTGCCCGGGCAGGGATTGGGGACACTGTCACTGATTGGGGACACTGTCACTGCCCGGGCAGGGATTGGGGACACTGTCACTGATTGGGGACACTGTCACTGCCCGGGCAGGGATTGGGGACACTGTCACTGATTGGGGACACTGTCACTGCCCGGGCAGGGGTTGGGGACACTGTCACTGCCCGGGTGGTGATTGGGGACACTGTCACTGCCTGGGTAAGGATTGGGGACACTGTCACTGCCCGGGCAGGGGTTGGGGACACTGTCACTGTCCAGGCAGTGACTGGGGACACTGTCACTGATTGGGGACACTGTCACTGCCCGGGCGGTGATTGGGGACTCTGTCACTGCCTGGGCAGGGATTGGGGACACTGTCAGTGCCCGGGCAGGGATTGGGGACACTGTCACTGATTGGGGACACTGTCACTGCCCGGGCGGTGATTGGGGACTCTGTCACTGCCTGGGCAGGGATTGGGGACACTGTCACTGATTGGGGACACTGTCACTGCCCGGGCAGGGATTGGGGACACTGTCACTGCCCGGGCAGGGGTTGGGGACACTCTCACTGCCCGGGCAGGGGACGCGGGCGAGGCTGGGGAGCTGCTCCGCTCTCAGCCCGGCTCTCCAGCCGGGATTATGTGTCTGGACAAGCCCCTCGGCAGCTGTTTTCCAGCTCTCGCCTAACAAAGAGCACTTTGATGGCTGCAGGAAAAGGAGCGGGGCCGGGGTTTGGCAGCCCAGCCGGGAGCGAGCAGAGGGGCTCAGGCAGCCCCTCCGGGGGGGGGCTGCACCCACCAGGCTCTGTCTCCCCCCCGGCATTCCCCAAAACATTCCTGAGCTTTCCCGGTCCTGCTCTTGCTGCTAAACCCCAACCCGGCCTGCCTGAGGCTGGGAAATTCGGATTTTCCTGGTGGGCTCCGCTTTTCCCCCCTCTCCCTCTCAGCCTCTCCTCTCCTCTCCTCTCCTCTCCTCTCCTCTCCTCTCCTCTCCTCTCCTCTCCTCTCCTCTCCTCTCCTCTCCTCTCCTCTCCTCTCCTCTCCTCTCCTCTCCTCTCCTCTCCTCTCCTCTCCTCTCCTCTCCTCTCCTCTCCTCTCCTCTCCTCTCTCCGGTGCCTGTTCCCCCTTTTCCCGGCTGGAAGGCTCCGGGAGAAGAGGAGCAGAGCCGGTCTGGAGTGCCTGAGTCAGAGCAGCCCTAATGGATGAGGCTGCAGAGCACTTTGGATAATTGAAAGGCTCTGCCAGGATGCGCTGTCCTGGCAGCTCCCGGAGCAGCTGAAGCAGGATCCGGAGACTCCTTGGCTCCTCTCCCGCTCCCTGCAGCAAACTCGGTGGCCTCGGTGGCAACTGAGGGTGCGTGGCCAGGAGGTTTTAGCTCAGCTGAGGGTTCAGGGCGGGTTTGGGGAGTGGGTGGCGAGGGGGCTTCCCTCGGGAGGGAAATTCTCTTCTACACCCCCAGCAAAGGAGGTTTTTTTGGGGGGAAAGGATCAGAGGGTCACGGGTTGGCTTGGAAGGGACATTTAAAGGTCACCCAGTGCCACTGCCCTGCGTTGAGATCCCCCCTGGATTTTTCCCTTCCTCTCTGGCCACTTTTTGTTGTGTAAATTTGGATCCAGTTTTATGATTTGGATCCAAGAGGGAGCAGGTTGCTCTCCTCCAGGAATCCATGGATTTATCCATCCCTCCATCCTCTCCAGCCTCCAGCTGGCGATTCCTCGGCTTTCCCGGGGGCTGTTCCGTGCCTGGGCAGGGGATTCCTCCCCGGCCAGCAGGTGCAGAGCACCCCCAGCTCCCTTTTTCCCTTCTCCCTCTCTCCCTTCACAGCCCGGGCTCAGCCAGCAGTGAATTTCAGGATGATTCCCAGAGTTTTGGTGTTTCAGCCTCTCTGGGGCAGCATCCTCTGCGTTGTCCCGGTTTTAAACCAGGAAAAAAAAAATAAACCGGGATGAAACCGATCGGTGCGGCAGGGAGGGGCGGGCAGGAAGAGGTTAAACGCCGCAGTGTGTGATGAGGAACGCGGAGCCCAGCTTGGGGCAGATTCAGCAGCTCCTCTCAGCTCGGTCCCCGGGCAGGATGAAATATTCCCCGGTCATTCCCTGTGTGTGACTCACAGAGCGATTCCAGAGAGAAGAAATCTTTTCAAAGCTCTCGCTTTCAATGTCTTTTTATTCTTTTTTCCCCCCCTCCTCACTCCCTCCCTTTATTTTATTTTTTTTTTCTTTTTTTCTTTTTTTTTTTGCCCACGCAGCAGCTGCAGGAAGGGTTTGGGATAAAATTCCACACAAAAGCCTCCATCTCCTGGAGAGCCCGGGCCAATAAATCCTACTCGGAGGACGAAATGGGGTTGAGGGGGGGAGTGTGAAACCACGATTTGGGAGGGTTGGGTCCCTCTGTGCCCACCCCTGGGCATTCCAGAGCTTCTGGGAGAGGCTCCAGCAGCTTTTCCCGGGGGTTGCCAAGGGCCCTCGGAGGGACTGGGAAAACCTTGGCTCCTTCAAGCCTCCAAAAAAAAAAAAAAAAAAAAAAAAAAAGGAAAAGAGGGAGAAAGGGAAAAGCTGGATCTCTGCATGCTCTGAATCTTAATATTTTCTCTTTCAGGCCAAGCTCTGCTTCGTCTTTTCCGTCAGGGAGCTCCTGGAAGATTTTTTGGGGGGATTGGGGAGTGCCAGGGGAGCCCTGGGGACCCCCTGGGATCCCCCCAGAGCGCTGGGAACTGGGACTGCCCTGGCTGTGGGGTTTTCCAGATCCCAGTGGCTTTAAAGAGCTGGGAATAAAGGAATAAATGGGCTTTGCCAGCAGGAGCTGTGGGTTCATCCCTGGAGTTGTCCAAGGCTGGGTTGGAGCAGCTTGGGAGAGCTGGAGGTGTCCCTGGTGTGGGGGGTGGGCTGGGATCAGCCTTTGGGACCCTTCCCACCCAAACCATTCCAGGATTCCTTGTTTCTCTGGGACAGGATCCCATGGAAGAGCAGGGCTGGGTTCTCCTTGCGATAAATTTGAGCCAAATTTGATGTTCCAGGCATCCCAGAGATGGTGGCATCCCCTAAACGTCCTTGGCATGGCGTGGCCAGCTGGGACACCCAAACCCAAAGAGCTGGGGACACCCTGGGGCAAGCCAGGGAACTCTGGAATTTAAGGCAGGAAAGGTTTTCGGTGTTTGATTCCAAATATTCTTCATCTGGGAATTCTGTGGTGGGGTGAGAGGAGACCCTGGGGATTTCCAGCTCCACCTGGACAGAATTCCCAGCGCCTCTTACACAGAAAACGGGCTCAGAAATTCTCTGGATGGGCTCAGAATTTCTCTGGAATTTAAAGCAGGAAAGGGTTTTGGTGTTTGATTCCAAATATTCTCCATCTCTGCCTCCCTGGCTCCCCCATCAAATCCAGGGAATTCTGTGGTGGGATGAGAGGAGAGACTGGGGACATCCAGAATTCCCAGTACCCCTTACACAGAAAATGGGCTCAGAAATTCTCTGGAATTTAAAGCAGGAAAGGTTTTTCAGTGTTTGATTCCAAATATTCTTCATCTGGGGATTCTGTGGTGGGCTGAGAGGAGACCCTGGGGATTTCCAGCTCCACCTGGACAGAATTCCCAGCGCCCCTCCCGCCGAACACAGGAATCCCTCCGGGCTTTAAACCAGGATTTCAACCAGGATTTAAACCAAGATTTCAACCTTTCAACTTTTCTGTTTCCTTCCCCACTGCCTTAAATTCCAGAGAATTTCTGAGCCCGTTTTCTGTGTAAGGGGAATTCTCTCCAGGTGGAGTTGGACGTCTCCATTCTCTCCTCTCATCCCACCACAGAATTCCCTGGATTTGATGTGGAGGCAGCTGTGGAGGCAGAGATGGAGAATATTTGGAATCGCACATCCAGGACCTCCCTACCCCAAACCCCCTCACCCCCCTGGGTGAGCCGAGCTCTCTCTCCCCCCTTTGCTGGGAAAGCAGAAACGCTGCGGCTGCACTTTCCCTGCCCAGCTAATCCCATTTGTCTCCTCTCTGCTGCTGCTGCTGCTGCTGCTCCCAAAACGCCTTTTAAGGATTCCCAGCAATGCAGCAGAGAAATCCATTTGCCGGCTCGAGGCAGCCAGGAAAGGGGAATTTTTTGATTTCCCAGTTATTAAGCGGATGACAAGGTGAGGGAGGGGGAGATTGATGGCCCAGAAGAAGCGCTTTTTACTCGCCCCAATTAATCCCGGCTCTAATCAATGCGGGCAGGAATGAGGTGGGAACGCTTCCCTCTGCCGCTGCCTGCCGAGGATGGATGGAGACGTTTTTCTCCTGGAAATCCATTTAGCTTGGGATTTCTGGGAGGAAAAAAAAAAAAAATGGATCTCAGGGGTTCAGGGTTCCCTTTTTTTCCTGCAGGGAGGGCAGGTTGAGGCCATCAATCCGCATTAGGGAGGCTGCTGTGGCCACAGGGAATTCCAGCAGGAGGAATTTCAGCAGGAGAAATTTCAACAGGAGGAATTCCAGCAGGAGGAATTTCAACAGGAGGAATTCCAGTAGGAGGAATTCCAGCAGCTTCCCCCCATCCCCAGGCGTTTTTTGAGGATCCTGGGGGATCCTTTGCCCTCAGGTTTTCCCTTCTGCTCCTTTTTCCCCCCCTTTTTTTTTTTGTTCCTTTTGATTTGAGGTTCAAAGAGTCCTTGTGGTTCACTGGGCGCTCTTGCCCCTGAGCTGGGGTTTAAGTTAAACCCTGCTGGAGGTCCAGGGCTGCTGGAATTCCAGCAGGAGGGATTCCAGCAGGAGGAATTTCAACAGGAGGAATTCCAGCAGGAGGAATTTCAACAGGAAGAATTCCAGCAGCTTCCCCCCCATCCCCAGGCGTTTTTGAGGATCCTGGGGGATCCTTTGCCCTCAGGTTCATGCTGGGTTTTCCTTCTGCTGGAATATTTGATTCCAAAATATTCTTCATCTGGGAATTCTGTGGTGGGATGAGAGGAGAGGCTGGGGACGTCCAACTCCACCTGGAGAGAATTCCCAGCGCCTCTTCCACAGAAAATGGGCTGGAAATCAGGGATGGGGACGCTGGAAATCAGGGATGGGGACGCTGCTCTCCAACCTGAGGCTGGTTTTTCCTCAGGGAAATAAAAAGTGCAGGCAGGAAATAAAAAATTATTCCTTTTCTTTGGGAATTCCTTTCATTTTGAGGGCCTTTTATTTACTTTTACTTTACTTTACTTTTATTTTACTTTACTTTACTTTTACTTTTGAGGAGCCAGGACCAACCCCGGTGTTCTGTGTATTTTTGGGAGCTGCTGTTTGTTTGTTTTGGGCGCTGATTCGCCAAGGAATTCAGTTTTCCCACAGAAATATCCTAATTTTTTTTGCCTCTTTCTCCTTTTATCAGCAATTCCCCATGGGAACGTGCTGCTCCCTAAAAAGGTGATTTTCTTCCTTTCCTGACTTTTTGGGAAAAAAATCCTTGTCCTTCTGAATCCCGTGAAACCTCCACAAGCAGAGTGAGCTCCTCACACCTCACAAAAAAAAAAACAAACCCTCAAGGCCAAGTAACCACTCAAACCACACCAGATTGGGGGCAAAAAACATTAAAAAAAAAACATAAAAGAAAAAAAAAGGTGTGAAATCCATTTTTCTCCTCACATCCCAGCTCTGAAAGCAGATGGAGGGGTGGGGCTGAAAGGAGAACCCCCTCGAACTCAGAAAATTGTCAAAAATCCAGCAGAAATAAAGGTTCTGGGGCAGAAATAAAGGTTCTGGGGCAGAAATAAAGGTTCTGGAGCAGGGATTCCCAGCTGGTTCCTTCCACCTCGAGCTGAGCTTGTCCCTGGGATTTCCACTCCAGCAGTGCTCGAGGAATACAATCAAAATTAATTATTAAAACAGCAGGATTAAAAAAAAAAAAAAGAAATCAGCTGCCAGGGCACTGAAATATTTTTAGCTGATCGCTGGGGTTCGTAACAACGGCAGAAATGGAATAATGGGGCTCCTCTGCGAGGGTTTGTGAGGCCTGGGCTTGGCTTTGGGGGATGGAGGCTTCCCAGGGACCCTCACCCAAAAATTCAGGCTTTTTTGAGGGAAGTTTTTGGTTAAAAAATTGGATTATGTGGATTTTCTTTGTGTCACTTCACCCTGGATCTGCTTGAGGGGAAGTTTTGAGCGGAAAGAGCCCTGGGCTATGAGGCCTGTAGGGCCTGGAGGCTTTGCAGTGCTCCTCACCCAAAAATTCAGGCTTTTTTGAGGGAAGTTTTTGGTTAAAAAATTGGATTATGTGGATTTTCTTTGTGTCACTTCACCCTGGAACTTCCTGAGGGGAAGTTTTGAGCTCTGGGCTGTGGGGCCTGTGAGGCCTGGGCTTGGCTTTGGGGGATGGAGGCTTCCAAGTGCCCCTCACACAAAAAATTCACGTTTTTTTGGGAGAAGTTTTTGGTTAAAAAATTGGACTATGTGGATTTTGTTCAGGTCACTTCATCCTGGAACTTCCTGAGGGGAAGTTTTGAGTGGAAAGAGCCCTGGGCTGTGAGGCCTGTGGGGCCCGGGCTTGGCTTTGGGGGATGGAGGCTTCCAAGTGCCCCTCACCCAAAAATTCAGGCTTTTTGGGGAAGTTTTTGGTGAGAAAATGAGAATTTTCTTTGGGTCACTTCATCCTGCAATTTCTTGGGGTTTTACAGTCTGGCAGCTTTGGAAGTTATTCCCCACCAGGTTTCCTGCAGGCCTGAGCAGGCCCTGGGCCACTTTTTTTTTTTTTTTTGGTGAAAATCATTTCCTCAAAGCCCTTTTTGATAAGGATTTTATCCCTGGGGCGATAAAACCCTGCCTGCTTTGGATCAGGCAGCTTTCCCTCGGTGCTGAGCTGAGAAATTCGAATTTCCAAGGGAGAAATGGAAGTTTTGAGTGAAAAGGGCCCTGGGCTGTGAGGCCTGTGGGGCCTGGGCTTGGCTTTGAGGGGTGGAGGTTTCCCAGTGCCCCTCACACAAAAATCCAGTTTTTTTTTTTTTTTTTTTGTAAGGAAGTGGGATGATGTGGATTTCCTTCAGGTCACTTCATCCTGGAACTTGAGGTTTGACAGGAGTGGGAAAATCTGGCAGCTTTGGAAATTATTCCCCACCAGGTTTCCTGCAGGCCTGAGCAGGCTTTGGGCCACTTTTATTTTTTTAAATGAAAATCACCTCCCCAAAGCCCCTTTTTGATAAGGATAAAACCCTGCCTGCTTAGGATCAGGCAGCTTTGGATCAGTGCTGAGCTGAGAAATTCAGATTTCCAAGGGAAAAAAATGCAAGTTTTGAGTGGAAAGAGCCCCAGGAGAAGCTGCGGGGTTACAAGAATGTGGCTAAAAACGTCCAGGCTGCAAACCCCACAGGATTTGGGATATTTCCAGGCAGATTTACAGGCTCTCTGGTGCTCCATCCTCTTCAGGGGACAAACCTCGGAAGGCTCAGTAAGATTCATTTATTTCTATTTATTAATTAAACGAGGGAAGGGGAGGAGAAAGGAGTGCGACGCCCCACAGGGGGCAAACAGCAAACGGGATTCGGGGAATGAATTATGTGAGAATTTAGGGGCAGGAGGACACCTCATGTGTCACATCCTCTGCTGGCAGGTGATTAAACTTCACCCTGGGATCAGGAGCTGGGCCCGGATCACACACGGGGCTTTTTTTTTAGGGCTTTTTTAGGGCTTTTTTAGGGCCTTTTTAAGGCCATCAAGTGAAATTTTACTCCTAGTAAAGCACCCCCGGGAGGGCCCGGCTGATTTATGGAGGAGGGCAGGGAACAACATCCCTCCCTCGGTGCCACTTAACTCTTCATTTAATATAATAAAATAAAACTTCATTTTATCTCTATCCCTAATTGCTGGGGACATCTGGGGAAATCCCCGGGGCCACGGGGTCAGGGAAAAGTGTCCCTGCCCTGGCAGGGATGGGATCAGAGCATTGGAAAGTTGCTTTTTTTAAAACCCAAACCGTGTCACTCGCTGTGCCCCGGGGGATGGGACCAGCCCTGCCTCAGTTTCTCCTGCAGGGAAAAAGCTGGGAAAAAGCCGGGGGTGGGACTGGGGGGTGACAGGGAAGGGACATTGCGGGGGTGCCAGCCCTCTCTGAGCACCTGGGGGGTGCAGGATGGAGGGGACAGGGCTGGGGGTGACAGAAAGGGACATTGCCGGGGTGCCAGCCCTGTCTGAGCACCTGGGAGGTGCGGGATGGAGGGGACAGGGCTGGGGACAGGCTGGGGGTGACAGGGAAGGGACATTGCCGGGGTGCCAGCCCTCTCTGAGCACCTGGGGGGTGCAGGATGGAGGGGACAGGGCTGGGGGTGACAGAAAGGGACATTGCCGGGGTGCCAGCCCTGTCTGAGCACCCGGGGGGTGCAGGATGGAGGGGACAGGGCTGGGGGTGACAGAAAGGGACAATGCCAGGGTGCCAGCCCTGTCTGAGCACCTGGGAGGTGCGGGATGGAGGGGACAGGGCTGGGGACAGGGCTGGGGGTGACAGGGAAGGGACATTGCCGGGATGCCAGCCCTGTCTGATCACCCGAGAGATGCGGGATGGAGGGGACAGGGCTGGCGACAGCTGCCACTCAGAGTGGGGGGATGACAAGGGAGGGACAGACCGTCCCTTTGAGCATCTCGGGGGTGCGGGATGGAGTGGGGCACACCCCGGGACAGGGCTGGGGGTGACAGGGAAGGGACATTGCCAGGGTGCCAGCCCTGTCTGAGCACCTGGGGGATGCGGGATGGAGGGGACAGGGCTGGGGGTGACAGGGAAGGGACATTGCGGGGGTGCCAGCCCTCTCTGAGCACCCGGGGGGTGCGGGATGGAGGGGACAGGGCTGGGGACAGGGCTGGGGACAGCTGCCATTCAGAGTGGGGGGGTGACAAGGGAGGGACAGACTGTCCCTTTGAGCATCTCTGGGGTGCGCGATGGAGTGGGGCACACCCCGGGACAGCGCTGGGGGTGACAAGGAAGGGACATTGCCGGGGTGCCAGCCCTGTCTGATCACCCGAGGGGTGCGGGATGGAGTGGGGCACACCCCGGACAGCGCTGGGGGTGACAGGAAAGGGACATTGCCGGGGTGCCAGCCCTGTCTGAGCACCTGGGGGGGGTGCGGGATGGAGGGGACAGGGCTGGGGGTGACAAGAAGGGACATTGCCGGGGTGCCAGCCCTGTCTGAGCACCTGGGGGGGTGCGGGATGGAGGGGACAGGGCTGGGGGTGACAGGGAAGGGACATTGCCGGGGTGCCAGCCCTCTCTGAGCACCTGGGAGGTGCGGAATGGAGTGGGGCACACCCCGGGACAGGGCTGGGGGTGACAGGGAAGGGACATTGCCGGGGGTGCCAGCCCTCTCTGAGCACCCGAGGGGTGCGGGATGGAGTGGGGCACACCCCGGGACAGCTCTGGGGACAGCTGCCACTCCCGCCGAAGGGGGTGGCGGGGCCGCCTGCCGTCCCTACACCTTTAAAAGTCTCCTCACGTTGCGACGCTGATTATCCATTAACCGAGGCCAGCTCCCTTTTCCTGGGGGCGGGCGTTCGAACCCAGCGCTGCCAGCAGGGCGAGCGGGCGGGCGCTGCCTTCCTCCCTTCCTTTCCTCCCTCCCTCCTCTCCCCTCCCCACCACCACCACCACTAAACCCCCGCTCCCTTTCCTTATCAGCAATTCAGATTGCATGCAAATCTGCGCGCTTTTCTTCCAGGGCCGCGGCAGCCAGCGCCGAGCGCTTCTCAGCGGCTTGGCAGCGCCAGATCTCCTCCTCCTCCTCCTCCTCCTCCTCCTCCTCCTCCTCCTGGGATTTTCCTCCTTCTCCCCTCCCCTCGCTCCCTCCCTCCCTCCCTCTCTCTCTTTCTTTCCTCCTTTTCACCTCCCTGGAACAAAAGTGGCCCTTTCGGCTGCGCTCCAGCGCTGCCTTGGGAGCGGCGGGGCCGCTTTGTCTGAGCCGCTCAGCTCCGGCGACACCGGCACCGCCACACCGGGCCACCACCCTCCCCGGCCACCATGGGGACACGGCGGACGGCCGCCGGTGACCGGCAGCTGCTGGCTCTGCTGGTTCTGGCAACAACAACGCTGGCTTTGGCATTGGCGAGCTGCCCCGAGCGGGAGCTGGAGCGCAGGGAGGAGGAGGCCAACGTGGTGCTGACGGGCACGGTGGAGGAGATCATGAACGTGGACCCGGTGCACCACACCTACTCCTGCAAGGTAAAAAAAAACCCAGGGAGGGAAGGGAAGGAAGGGAGAGGAACTTTGAGCCCCGTGCGCGATTTTTTTTTGGCGGTGGTTTAGGCTGCGGAGAGGCTCGGGGAGGAAGGGGGGGGGTTGGAAATCTCCAGAGGTTGCTTTTTATGGGCATTTCCCTCTCCTGGGCTTTGGCGTGATGCGGAGCTGCCTTTCCCAACTTTTCCGGCTGCCGGGAAGGTGCCGGGAGCCTCTGCTGCTGTTGACTTTAGCAGCATCTCGAGTTCCTGCAGCCGGCCCGAGCTATTGTTTAACCACCAACCTGGCCCTCGGGCTCTGGGGCTTTTTTATCTTTCCCCCCCCCCCCCCCCCCCCGAAGCGGAGAGACGCTTCAAGTCCCGAGCAACCTGAAATCCCATCCGCCCGCTTGACAGAAAACGTGCCGGATGCCTTAACCCTTGCCGGGGCAGGAATCTCGCTTGCAAGGACACGCTCTTTGCTCGCCTTTTCTCCTCTTCTCTTTTTTTTTTTTCTTTTTTTTTTTTTTTCTCCCCCCAAAAAAAATCCTGCGGGTTGGTGCCGAGCAGGGCCGGGGGGCGATGTTTTGGTGGTGGCGGAACTTTCCCCGCCGTGTTCTGGAGCACCCCCCACGAGCACCCCCCGAGCACCCCCCTGAACACACCCCGAGCACCCCCCGAGCATCCCCGGAGTACTCAGAGCACCCCCCGAGCACCCCCTGAGCACCCCCAGAGCACCCCCAGAGCATCCCTCGAGAACCCCCCGAGCACCCCCCGAGCACCCCCTGAGCATCCCCGGAACATCCCCCGAGTACTCAGAGAACCCCCAGAGCACCCCCTGAGCATCCCCGGAACATCCCCCAAGTACTCGGAGCACCCCCCGAACATCCCCCGAGCACCCCCAGAGCACCCCCAAGCATCCCCGGAGCATCCCCGAAGGACCCCCCCGAGCATCCCCCGAGTACTCAGAGCACCCCCAGAGCATCCCCGAGTACCCCCGAGAACCCCCCGAACACCCCCAGAGCACCCCCAGAGCACCCTCAGAGCACCCCCCGAGCACCCCCCGAGTACTCGGAGCACTCCCAGAGCACCCCCAAGCATCCCCGGAGCATCCCCGGAGGACCCCCTGGGCACCCCTGAGCACCCCTCGAGTACTCGGAGCACCCCCCGAGCACCCCCGAGCACCCCCAGAGCACCCCCTAAGTACTCGGAGCATCCCCTGAGCACCTCCAGAGCACCCCCGAAGAACCCCTGAGCACCCCCAGAGCACCCCCAGAGCACCCTCAGATCACTCTCCGAGCACCCCCTGAGCACCCCCGAGCACCCCCAGAGCACCCCCCAAGTACTCAGAGCACCCCCAGAGCACCCCCGAGCACCCCCAAGCATCCCCTGAGCACCCTCAGATCACCCCCTGAGCACCCCCCGAGCACCCCCCGAGTACTCAGAGCACCCCCTGAGCACCCCCACAGCACCCCCTGAGCATCCCCCGAGCACCCCCGGAGCCCCCCCAGCCCTCGCCCGCCCAGCTGGTGCCCGCTGCCCACTCCCAGCGCCCCCCGACCCATCTGCCCCTCGCCCAGGAGCTCGCAGCCCCTCCGGGCGAGAGCCGGGCACCGTCTGTTTGCCGAGCGTCTGGCACATCCCGGGCGCTCCGCGGAGAATTAATGAGCCGCTGCCAGCAGCCCTGGGATAGAGGGATGGATGGAGGGATGGAGGGATGGATGGATGGATGGAGGGATGGATGGATGGAGGGATGGATGGATGGATGGATGGATGGATGGAGGGATGGATGGATGAAGGGATGGATGGATGGATGGATGGATGGATGGATGGATGGATGGATGGAGGGATGGAGGGAGGGATGGATGGATGGATGGATGGATGGATGGATGGGTGGATGGATGGATGGATGGATGGAGGGATGGATGGATGGATGGATGGATGGAGGGATGGATGGAGGGATGGATGGATGGATGGATGGAGGGATGGATGGATGGAGGGATGGATGGATGGATGGATGGAGGGATGGAGGGATGGATGGATGGAGGGATGGATGGAGGGATGGATGGATGGATGGATGGAGGGATGGAGGGATGGATGGATGGAGGGATGGATGGAGGGAGGGATGGATGGATGGATGGAGGGATGGATGGATGGTTGTGGCCACCTGAGGCCGGCGCGGGGTTGCCCCAGCGGTGGTGCCCGGTGGACGAGGCAGGAATGCCGGGGCTGAGAAATAGAAATCCCGTTTTTTTTGTTTTTGTTTTTGTTTTTTCCTCCTCCCTCGCAGCAGACTGACAGCCCAGCAGGAAAAAAAAATAAAATCATCCTGCAGCGGCAGGGCAGGGCTTTGGGATGGGGAGAGCTGGGATGGGGAAAGGTGGGATAGGAAAAGCTGGGATGGGGAGAGCTGGGATAGGGAAAGGTGGAATGAGGAAAGGTGGGATGGGAAAAGCTGGGATGGGGAAAGGTGGGATAGGGAAAGGTGGGATAGGGAGAGCTGGGATAGGGAGAGCTGGGATGGAAAAAGCTGGGATGGGGAAAGCTGGGATGGAAAAAGCTGGGATGGGACAAGCTGGGATGGGAAAAGCTGGGATGGAAAAAGCTGGGATGGGAAAAGCTGGGATGGGAAAAGCTGGGATAGGAAAAGCTGGGATGGGAAAAGCTGGGATGGGAAAAGCTGGGATAGGAAAAGCTGGGATAGGAAAAGCTGGGATGGGGAGAGCTGGGATAGGGAAAGCTGGGATGGGACAAGCTGGGATGGGGAGCGCTAGGATAGGAAAAGCTGGGATGGGAAAAGCTGGGATGGGAAAAGCTGGGATGGGAACAGCTGCCTGCTCAGCAGCTCTGCCTTTGCAAGGCGCAGCCCGGCCCCAGCCGGAGCAGCCAGGCTTGGGATGGGGCTCCCCATCCGAATTCCTCCCGCTGGGAAGGGAATCCCTCCCCTGCCTCGCCCTTGGGCAGCGCCCGCTTTGGAGTTGGGGATTTTGCTGCTGCCCCTTCCTGGTGTTGAAAGGGCACAGAAAGGGCCAGGACTTTGTGCTGCTGAGAGATCATTCCAGCCTTGGGGCGGTGTGGAAGTGAAAGCAGGGAAGCTTCCATCTCATCCCATCCCATCCCATCCCATGGATCCCATCCCATCCCATCCCGTCCCGTCCCATCCCATCCCATCCCATCCCATCCCATCCCATCCCACCCCACCCCATCCCATCCCATGGATCCCATCCCATCCCATCCCATGGATCCCATCCCATCCCATCCCATGGATCCCATCCCATCCCATCCCATCCCATCCCATCCCACCCCATCCCATCCCATCCCATCCCATCCCATCCCATCCCACCCCATCCCATCCCATCCCATCCCATCCCATCCCATCCCATCCCATCCCATCCATCCCATCCCATCCCATCCCATCCCATCCCATCCCATCCATCCCATCCCATCCATCCCATCCCATCCCACCCCATCCCATCCCATCCCATCCCATCCCATCCCATCCCATCCCATCCCATCCCACCCCATCCCATGGATCCCATCCCATCCCATCCCAGGGCTGTGACATTCAGGAATTCTCACGGGGCAGCAATTCCCTGTCCCTCTCCCTGCCCATCAGCCCATCCCGTGTCATTTTTAGTGGCGTTTTCTGCTGTTTTTGCAAGGAAAAAGAAAAAAAAAACCAGATTTGGGGTGAGATTTGGGCTGTCCCGAGGACCTGGGGAAGCAGAGAAACCTCCCAGTCACTGCAATGACTTGGAGAGATGTGCAGCTCTGCAGCAGCTCTTGGCTCCTTGCCCTCCTCAGATCTCCCAAAGTCTTGGGATTGTGTGGATTTTTGCTGGGCTGGCCATCCCTGGTGTTTCTTTTGGTTTTAATTTTTTTGTTTGTTTGTTTGGTGTTGGGGTTTTTTTTGGGTTTTTTTTTGTTTTGTTTTGTTTTGTTTTGTTTCTGTTTTTGGGGTTTTTTTGTGTTTTTTTTTTTTTTTTTTGTTGTTGTTGTTGTTTTGTTTCTGTTTTTGGGGGTTTTTTGGGTTTTTTTGGGGGGGGGGGTTGTGGTTTTTTTGGTGTTTTTTTGGTGTGGTTTTTTTTTTTTTTTTGGTTTTTTTAATCCAAACACTTAAATTCCAGTAGCGATTCGGGATTAAACCTGACCCCTGCCTCCTGCCCCCGCCCGGGGGGGGAGTTGGGAGAACTCCAACATCTCCCGCTGAGCAAAATTCCTGCCCCAATTCCCCCCCCTCCGTTATCTCCCGCCTGCCTCTCCCTTATCTGCAGAGGAAAAAGGCGAGCAGCAAAAGGAAAAAGGGAAAAAGGGCCCAGCGGGCTCAGGAACTTCCCTGCAGCCCACACCCCAAAAAATCCCGAGTGGGGATTCCTGAGAATTCCAGAAAAAAAATTCCTGGAGCTGGGTGGTCCGGGGAAAAAAGGGAGCACGTGGGGAACCCGTGAATTCCTTACCGGGGCAAGGCTCCAAAAAAAAAAAAAACAAAAAACCAAAAAAAGCTGAGAGGCTTTTTGGTGGCTGCAGATAAACGCGGAGTTGGTGTTAGATAAACAGAGCTGGGGAGAGGAGGGGACGGGCTGACAGAATTCCCAAAAAAAAATTGGCTTGCCGTGCTCTTTTTGGCTTTTTTTTTTTTTTTCCCGAGAGGGAAAATAAAATAAAATAAAACTCCGGGTGCTGAGTGCTTCCTCCCCGAGCTGCTGCTGCTCCTCTGTCCCTTCCTGCTCTGATCCCTCCCATCTCCAGATCCCTTTTTTTCTGAGGTGTTTGGGAATGTTTGTGGGATGGATCCCGGTTCTGTCAGTGCCGTAGGAAGCGTGGAAAAGGATGTTTGGATGCTGTCCCCATCCCGGATTTATTTTTTTTTTTGGGGTGGGTTTTGTGGGGATTGTTGGGTGCTGGGGAACAGGGAAAGGCAAAAGAAAAGGGGAGAGGGGAGGACTGGAAGCAGCGCTGATGCTGGCTTGGATCTCCCCGAATTCCCAAAAATTCCTGGGGGTTTTGGTGCTTCCCATCCTGAGTCACGGCTCCTCCCGAGGGGATTTTGCTGCGACTTCTCCCCCGGCTCCACAGAGCCAAACCTGGCGCTTCCCGCAGCCTCTGCTCGCCTTCCTCATGAGGAGAAAATCCTTTTAGTCCTGGCCTTTTACATTTTTTTTTGTTTTTCCCCTGCCTTTAAAAATGCGCCCGTGCAAGGATAAAGTTGTGGCTGCTCCTCCTCTGCCTCAAACCCCCTTTCAAATCCAGCGTTTTTCTGATTTCCCTGGAAAAAAAAAAAAAACCAAAAAACAGAGCGCTCCGGGGCAGGGTCCTCCTCCAAACAGCACCCACCCAGCCCGATTTTATTATTTTATTTTATTTTATTTTATTTTATTTTATTTTATTTTATTTTATTTTATTTTATTTATTTTATTTATTTTATTTTACTTTATTTTATTTTATTTTATTTTATTCTATTCTATTCTATTTTATTATTCTATTCTATTCTATTCTAATCTATTTTATTATTTTATTATTTTATTTTATTCTATTCTATTCTATTTTATTATTTTATTTTACTTTACTTTATTTTATTTATTTTATTTTATTTTATTTTTACTCTATTCTATTCTATTCTATTTTATTATTCTATTCTATTTTATTATTCTATTCTATTCTATTCTATTCTATTCTATTCTATTCTTTTATTATTTTATTTTATTCTATTCTATTCTATTTTATTATTTTATTTTACTTTACTTATTTTATTTTATTTTATTTTATTTTACTTTATTTTACTTTACTTTATTTTATTTTATTTTATTTTATTTTATTTTATTTTATTTTATTTTATTTTATTTTATTTTATTTTATTTTACTTTACTTTACTTTACTTTATTTTATTTTACTTTACTTTACTTTACTTTATTATTTTATTTCCCCCTCTCCCTTCCTTTTCCCCCTGGCTCCTCCTCGCTGCTCCCCGGTGAGTCAGCGGTGACAAACTCTTAATTGCGGCTCTGCTGAACGGGATGCCCCGCAGGTATTGCCGGGCCCTTGGTGCCTGCACATCCTTCATGGGGCGGGGAGCAGCCCGCTGGACTCTGATGCTGTCTGTGGCAGCCACGCCAATTAACGCCAATTACCGAGCTCAGGAGGAGGGGAAAATTCCCATTATTTTTTTATTTATTTTTTATATTTTTTATTTTATTCCCCCCCAATAAAAAACCCCAAACCCCGAGGTGTGAAAAAGCCCCAGCCCCGGGCTGTGTTTTCTGCTGCTGGAGGAGCTTAGAATTTTTTTTTTATTATTATTTTTCTTTTTCTTGTGGTTTATTTATTTTTTTCCCCCCTCCTTTGTCTGGCTGAGTTTTTTTACCCTGGTTTTTTTTTTGCTGCTCACCTCCTCCGGAGCCTGCCCTGCGGCTGGAGCAGCAGGAGGAGGAGGAGGTGGGGATGCAGGAAGGTGTCTGGACTTGACTGTGGGGAGAGAAGGAGCAGCTCCAGCCCGGGGAGAGAAGGGAGCAGCTCCAGCCCAGGGAGAGAAGGGAGCAGCTCCAGCCCAGGGAGAGAAGGGAGCAGCAGAGCCCGGGGAGAGAAGGGAGCAGCAGAGCCCGGGGAGAGAAGGGAGCAGCTCCAGCCCAGGGAGAGAAGGGAGCAGCTCCAGCCCGGGGAGAGAAGGGAGCAGCTCCAGCCCGGGGAGAGAAGGGAGCAGCTCCAGCCCGGGGAGGAGCAGCTCCAGCCCAGGGAGAGAAGGGAGCAGCTCCAGCCCGGGGAGAGAAGGGAGCAGCTCCAGCCCGGGGAGGAGCAGCAGAGCCCAGGGAGAGAAGGGAGCAGCTCCAGCCTGGGGAGAGAAGGGAGCAGCTCCAGCCCGGGGAGAGAAGGGAGCAGCTCCAGCCCAGGGAGAGAAGGGAGCAGCTCCAGCCCAGGGAGAGAAGGGAGCAGCTCCAGCCCGGGGAGAGAAGGGAGCAGCAGAGCCCGGGGAGAGAAGGGAGCAGCTCCAGCCCGGGGAGAGAAGGGAGCAGCTCCAGCCCAGGGAGAGAAGGGAGCAGCTCCAGCCCAGGGAGAGAAGGGAGCAGCTCCAGCCCGGGAGAGAAGGGAGCAGCAGAGCCCGGGGAGAGAAGGGAGCAGCTCCAGCCCGGGGAGAGAAGGGAGCAGCTCCAGCCCAGGGAGCAGCTCCAGCCCGGGGAGAGAAGGGAGCAGCTCCAGCCCGGGGAGAGAAGGGAGCAGCTCCAGCCCGGGGAGGAGCAGCAGAGCCCGGGGAACGCGGGGTTGTCCCCACCGGTCCCCGGTGGCCGCTGTCGCTGCGCTTCCTGCGGGCTCAGGGGCTCCTCCGGGCTCCTTCTGTTATAGGCGTGTCTTGAATCACAGAATCACAGAATTTTTAGGTTGGAAGAGACCTTCAAGATCATCAAGTCCAACCCATGCTCTAACACCTCAACTAAACCACGGCACCAAGTGCCACATCCAGGCTTTTCTTAAACACATCCAGTGATGGTTTTGATAATTGACTGGACACAATTAAAATAATATTGGGATTTATGAAGCAAGCAACAGTCAGCAAAACAGCGCTGGGCGGCCGGGGGGTTCTCCTGTCCCACCAGGCTCACGCCCTACCACCGAAAAGTCTCTGCTTTTTATATTTTGCAACTTCCTGTGACACTTATATCTTTTTTGTTTCTTTTGTGTTTGTGTGAAGCGTTGCTGGAGGGGTCTTTATCGCTTCCCGGTAGTGGTGGTGGTGGGGATGGAGTTTTTGTAGCTGATCCCTGCAAAAAACTGGTTTTTAGTCGTGCTTATCTTTTGTTTACTTTGCTGGGTGTTTGAAGAAATAGTCTTGATGAGATCACAATGGTTTAGTGAACAATTACTGATGGGAGTTTCTTACACTTCGGGCAGTGCTGGAATGGTTTGGTGTGGGTGAGGAGGGGGTGTCCGGCTCTTGTCCCTGCGCAGGTATCCCAAAAATCCCACCTGGGCACGGCTGGGAGCAGCTGGGGAGGTTCCAGGGTGCCCTGTGGGGAGAGGAAGTTTCCTGGGCTCCACCCGAAAATTTTCCACCTCTGTCTTAAATGAGCTAAAAATGGTTAGGAGAGCCTAAAGGATCTCCAGACCTTGTCAGGGCTACCAAACCTTGTCAGGGCCACCAAACCTTGTCAGAGCCACCAAACCTTGTCAGGGCCACCAAACCTTGTCAGGGCCACCAAACCTTGTCAGGGCTGCCAAACCTTGTCAGGGCCACCAAACCTTGCCAGGGCTACCAAACCTTGCCAGGGCTACCAAACCTTGTCAGGGCTGCCAAACCTTGTCAGGGCCACCAAACCTTGCCAGGGCTACCAAACCTTGTCAGGGCCACCAAACCTTGTCAGGGCTACCAAACCTTGTCTGCCAGGGCCCTGCCCCTGTCCCAGTCCCTGTCCCTGTCCCTGCCCCGCAGCTGAGCTCTGGGCTGTGCAGGGTGTGCCCATCCCTGTCCCTGTCCCTGCCCTTGTTCTTGTCCCTGTCCCTGTCCTCATCCCTGTCCCTGTCCCCATCCCTGTCTCTGTCTCCATCCCCATCTCTGTCGCTGTCCCTGTGCAGGGTGTGCCTGTCCCTGTCCCTGCCCTTGTCCCTGTCCCTGTCCCTGTGCAGGGTGTGCCTGTCCCCGTCCCTGTCCCTGTCCCTGTCCCTGTCCCCATCCCTGTCTCTGTCCCCATCCCCATCTCTGTCGCTGTCCCTGTGCAGGGTGTGCCTGTCCCTGTCCCTGCCCTTGTCCCTGTCCCTGTCCCTGTGCAGGGTGTGCCTGTCCCTGTCCCTGTCCCTGTCCCTGTCCCTGTCCCCATCCCTGTCTCTGTCCCCATCCCCATCTCTGTCGCTGTCCCTGTGCAGGGTGTGCCTGTCCCTGTTCCTGCCCTTGTCCCTGTCCCTACCCTTGTCCCTGTCGCCATCCCTGTCCCTGTGCAGGATGTACCTGTCCCTGCCCCTGTCCCCATCCCAATCCCCATCCCAATCCCTGTCCCAGTCCCTGTCTCCATCCCTGTCCCTGTCCCCTGTCCCTGTCCCCATCCCCATCCCTGTCCCTGTCCCGGGCGTGCCCATCCCATCCCGTGCACCACCCGGCCATTATTCTCCCTGTCCTATTGACACATCCCCCACCGCTCACCCTGAACAAACCGGGTCCATCCCATCCTCCGGAGCTTTGGGGCGGCTCAGCCCCTCCGGGGGACCCCCCAACCTGGGCGGCTCAGCCCCTGCCGGGGGACCCCCCAACCTGGGCGGCTCAGCCCCTCCGGGGACCCCCCCACCTGAGCGGCTCAGCCCCGCCGGGGACCCCCCTACCTGGGCGGCTCAGCCCCTGCCGGGGGACCCCCCTACCTGGGCGGCTCAGCCCCGCCGGGGGACCCCCCCACCTGGGCGGCTCAGCCCTGCCGGGGGACCCCCCAACCTGGGCGGCTCAGCCCTGCCGGGGACCCCCCAACCTGGGCGGCTCAGCCCTGCCGGGGACCCCCCCACCTGGGCGGCTCAGCCCCTCCGGGGGACCCCCCCACCTGGGCGGCTCAGCCCCGCCGGGGGACCCCCCGACCTGGGCGGCTCAGCCCTGCTGGGGGACCCTCCCCACCTTTCCCGCGGGAGGGGAAAGCAGCGCGGGGCCGAGCTCTCCACACCCAGGAGCGGCCGAGGCTCCCCGGGAGCTGCCCCTGCCCGCACCTGGGCTCAGGTATGCGGCCGGGCAGGGCCAGGTGCCGGGCAGGGCCAGGTGCGCTCCTCAGGGTGATCCTTGGGCTGATTTATCCCTTTTTTCATGCACGGCTGAGCCCCCTCGGGGAGCTCAGACCCCCTGAGGTCCTGCCCCGAATATTTCACCAGAAGTGGGAGGAGAACAGGAGGGTGTGAGGGAGAGTAAGAGAGAGAGAGAAAACTCCCAAACTTGGCCTTGATTTGTGCCTGCAGGGCGCAGGCAGCGCTGGATTTGTTCCCTTTTCCTGCTCGGCAGGTGAGGCTGGCGCTGAGCAGGAGGCTCTGTGGCTCCTGTGGCCACAGGGAAAGTGGGAATGACCCCATTCCCGTCCTGCCAGGGACGCTCTGGAGGAGTTTGGCTCAAGCTCGGTGAGCCCTCCTCGATCGGGGCTGAGATTCCATTCCTGGGATTCCATTCTGGAGTTCAGGCTGTGAAAAAAAAAAAAAACCCCAAAGGTTTCTGAGATGGGTCAGGGATCAGAGGACGGGCGTTCCCCAGCCAGGTGTCACCCCCTGGTTGGAGCTCTGGGACGGGGAGGGGTTTGGCACAGGGGGAACCTCTCCGTGTGTCTGAGCAGCTCCTGGCGGCCGCGGGGACACCTGAGGGGCCACGGGGCAGGAATGGGAATGGTTGGTTTGGTACGGGGGTGGAACCTGCCTGATGGGGCCACCAAACACTGCTGGGGACACCAAACATTGACAGGGCCACCAAACCCTGCTGGGGTCACCAAACACTGCTGGGGACACCAAACCCTGCTGGGGACACCAAACCCTGCTGGGGTCACCAAACACTGACAGGGCCACCAAACATTGACAGGGACACCAAACCCTGCTGGGGACACCAAACCCTGCTGGGGACACCAAACACTGACAGGGACACCAAACACTGACAGGGTCACCAAACCCTGCCAGGGACACCAAACCTTGCCGGGGACACCAAACCCTGCTGGGGACACCAAACCCTGCTGGGGTCACCAAACACTGACAGGGACACCAAACACTGACAGGGTCACCAAACCCTGCCAGGGACACCAAACCTTGCCGGGGACACCAAACCCTGCCGGGGACACCAAACCCTGCTGGGGCCACCAAACCTTGCCAGGGACACCAAACCCTGCTGGGGACACCAAACCCTGCTGGGGACACCAAACACTGCCGGGGCCACCAAACCTTGCTGGGGCCACCAAACCTTGCCAGGGACACCAAACCCTTCTGGGGCCACCAAACCCTGCCAGGGACACCAAACCCTGACAGGGACACCAAACCCTGCCAGGGACACCAAACACTGACAGGGACACCAAACCCTGCTGGGGCCACAAACACTGCTGGGGACACCAAACCCTGCTGGGGCCACCAAACACTGCTGGGGACACCAAACCCTGCTGGGGACATCAAACCCTGACAGGGACACCAAACCCTGCTGGGGACACCAAACCCTGACGGGGACACCAAACCCTGCTGGGGCCACCAAACCCTGCTGGGGACACCAAACCTTGCTGGGGCCACCAAACCCTGCTGGGGACACCAAACCCTGCCAGGGCCACCAAACCCTGCTGGGGACAGCAAACCCTGCCGGGGCCACCAAACCCTGCTGGGGACAGCAAACCCTGCCAGGGCCACCAAACCCTGCTGGGGACAGCAAACCTTGCCGAGGACACCAAACCCTGACAGGGACACCAAACCCTGACAGGGACACCAAACCCTGCCAGGGACACCAAACCTTCTCAGGGCCACCAGTCCTTGTCCCCCACCCCGTCCTGCCTCCTCGTGGCCCAGGGAGGGAACTGAGGAGCCCAGGGAGGGAACTAAGGATCCCAGGGAGGGAACTGAAGATCCCAGAGAGGGAAATGGGAGCTCACGAAGGGAATTGAGGATCCCAGGAAGGGAACTGGGGATCCCAGTGAAGGAACTGGGGATCCCAGAGAAGGAACTGAAGATCCCAGAGAAAGAAATGGGAACTCAGGGAGGGAAATGGGAGCTCAGGAAGGGAACTGGAGAGTCCAAGGAGGAAACTGAGGATCCCAGAGAAGGAACTGATGATCCCAGGAAGGGAACTGGGGATCCCAGTGAAGGAACTGAGGATCCCTGAGAGGGAAATGGGAGCTCATGAAGGGAATTGAGGATCCCAGGAATGGAACTGGGGAGTCCAAGGAGGGAACTGATGATCCCAGTGAAAGAAATGAGGATCCCAGAGAGGGAAATGGGAGCTCAGGGAGGGAAATGGGAGGGAACTGATGATCCCAGAGAGGGAACTGGGGAGTCCAAGGAGGGAACTGATGATCCCAGAGAGGGAAATGGGATCCCAGTGAAGGAACTGAGGATCCCAGGGAGGGAACTGAGGATCCCAGAGAGAGAAATGGGAGCTCACGAAGAGAATTGAGGATCCCAGGAAGGGGACTGAGGATCCCAGAGAGGGAAATGGGAGCTCAGGGAGGAAACTGAGGATCCCAGAGAAGGAACTGATGATCCCAAGGAGGGAACTGAAGATCCCAGTGAGGGAACTGAGGATCCCAGGGAGGGAACTGAGGATCCCAGGGAGGGAACTGAGCATCCCAGAGAGGGAAATGGGAACCCAGGAAGGGAACTGGAGAGTCCAGGGAGGAAACTGAGGATCCCAGAGAGGGAACTGAAGATCCCAGAGAAAGAAATGGGAACTCAGGGAGGGAAATGGGAGCTCAGGGAGGGAACTGGGGAGTCCAGGGAAGAAACTGAGGATCCCAGTGAAGGAACTGAGGATCCCAGGGAGGGAAATGGGAGCTCAGGGAGGGAACTGAGGATCCCAGAGAAGGAACTGGGAGCTCACGAAGGGAATTGAGGATCCCAGGAAGGGAATTGAGGATCCCAGGAATGGAACTGGGGAGTCCAAGGAGGGAACTGATGATCCCCGTGAAAGAAATGAGGATCCCAGAGAGGGAAATGGGAGGGAACTGATGATCCCAGAGAGGGAACTGGGAGCCCACCGAGTCACGACCACCCCCCTCTGACCTCTCCCCCCCCCCCTCACCAGGTGCGGGTGTGGCGCTACCTGAAGGGCAAGGAGATCGTCCCGCACGAGATCCTGCTGGACGGCGGCAACAAGGTGGTGATCGGGGGCTTCGGGGACCCCCTGATCTGCGACAACCAGGTGGCCACGGGGGACACGCGCATCTTCTTCGTCAACCCCGCGCCGCGGGCGCTGTGGCCGGCGCACCGCAACGAGCTGATGCTCAACTC
This sequence comes from Phylloscopus trochilus trochilus, assembly GCA_016584745.2. Taxonomy (NCBI): domain Eukaryota; kingdom Metazoa; phylum Chordata; class Aves; order Passeriformes; family Phylloscopidae; genus Phylloscopus; species Phylloscopus trochilus. Next base: position 12,810 of record WQNJ02000254.1, on the reverse strand, counting down.
CAGCCTGATGCGCATCACCCTGCGCAACCTGGAGGAGGTGGAGCACTGCGTGGAAGGTGAGGGGGGTTTTTTTTGGTGTTGGGGAGGGGTTTAATGGGGTTTTTGTGGGGTTTTCGTGGGGTTATGCTGGGGTTTTTATGGAATTTTTTATGGGGTTTTTGTGGGATTTTTCGTGGGATTTTTTCCTGCGGTTTTTACAGAATTTTTTTCATGGGATTTTTGCAGAATTTTTCATGGGATTTTTCTGGGATTTTTTACAGAATTTTTATGGGATTTTTTCTTGGGATTTTTCCTGGGGTTTTTGCAAAATTTTTCATGGGATTTTCCTGGGATTTTCGCAGAATTTTCCTGGGGTTTTTACAGCATTTTTCATGGGATTTTCCTGATATTTTCCTGGGATTTTTACAGAATTTTAATGGGATTTTTTTCTTGGGATTTTTCCTGGGATTTTTACAAGAATTTTCATGGGGGTTTTTCCTGGGATTTTTACAGTATTTTTAATGGGATTTATCCTGGGATTTTTACAGAATTTTTCATGGGATTTCTACTGAATTTTCACAGGATTTTCATGGGGGTTTTTACAGGGATTTTTACAGAGATTTTCACAGGATTTTTACAGGATTTTCCTGGGATTTTTACAGGATTTTCCTGGGATTTTTACAGGATTTTCATGGGATCTTCACGGGGATTTTCCTGGGATTCCCAGCCCTGCTGGGTGCCCTGCACCCCTGGAAGGGCAGCGATGGGTGGTTGAGGGGTGTCCTGCTGGCTTGCCTGGGCTTGGGCTGGCAGTGGTGGCAACTGGTTTTGGGGTCAGTTTAGGGTGATTTAGGATCATCCTGCAGCTCTCTGTGTGTTTGGGGTGGGTTCACACTGAGCTGTGAGCTCCTGGACAGGGGATTTAGGATCATCTTTCCCTTCTCTGTGTGTTTGGGGTGGGTCACACCGAGCTGTGGATTCTGTCACAGATTTGGGGTCAGTTTAGGGTGATTTAGGATCATCCTGCACCTCTCTGTGTGTTTGGGGTGGGTCACACAGGACTGTGGGTTCTGTCACAGATTTGGGGTCAGTTTAGGATGATTTAGGATCATCCTGCACCTCTCTCTGTGTATTTGGGGTGGCTGTGAGCTCCTGGGGTCAGAGGCTGACGGGCGGGTGCTGATTTAGGATCACCCTTTAGCCAGAGGAGCAAACAGGGGCAGGAGTGCAGGAATTCTGCTTGGGCAACAAAAATCCAGAGGAATTGGCTCCCTCCTCTTTGGGATCCGCAGCGGGGGAATGACCCCAAACCCTTTTTTCCAGGGGAAATGACCCCAAAACTCCTTTTTCCAGCTGGGGATGCTGACAACGAGAATGACCCCAAACCCCTTTTCCCAGGGGAAATGACCCCAAACCCTTTTTCCAGCTGGGAATGACCCAAAACCCTTTTTCCAGGGATAATGACCCCAAACCCTTTTTCCAGGGGGAATTACCCCATAATTCCTTTTCCAGCTGGGGATGCTGACAACGAGAATGACCCCAAACCCCCTTTTTCTGGGGATAATGACCCCAAACCCTTTTTCCAGCTGGGAATGACCCCATAACTCCCTTTTTCCAGAGAGAATGCTGACAGGGGGAGTGACTCCAAACCCTTTTTCCAGCTGGGAATGACCCCAAACCCTTTTTTTCAGGGATAATGACCCCAAACCCTTTTTCCAGCTGGGAATGCTGACTGGGAGAATGACCCCAAACCCTTTTTCCAGCTGGGAACGATCCCAAACCTTTTTTTTTCAGGGATAATGACCCCAAACCCCTTTTCCCAGGGATAATGACCCCAAACCCTTTTTCCAGCTGGGAATGACCCCAAACCCTTTTTTTCAGGGATAATGACCCCAAACCCCTTTTTCCAGCTGGGAATGCTGACTGGGAGAATGACCCCAAACTCCTTTTCCCAGGGGATAATGACCCCAAACCCTTTTTCCAGCTGGGAACGACCCCAAACCCTTTTTCCAGAGGGAATGACCCCATAACTCCCTTTTTCCAGCTGGGAATGCTGACTGGGATAATGACCCCAAACTCCTTTTCCCAGAGGATAATGACCCCACAAGTCCCATCCCCTTGGGAATCATTCCCGAGCCCCCAGGCTGGGAATTCAGCTCCTTTCCCACCAGCTCCTCAGAGGAGGCTTCAAAGCAGAGCTGCTGCTGCTCCCTGCTGCACTTTGCAGTTTCCAAACAAACCTTGCAGGGCTTTTTTAATTTAATTTATTTTATTTCTATTTTTTTTTTTTCTGGTGCAGAAGGAATGGGAGGAATGGAGGCAGCTGAGCGGAAAAAAACAACAACAAAAAAACCCCACAAATGTTTGGGAGTTTTGTCCTCTGGGAAAAAATCCAAGAAATCCGAGTCTGGTGCGAGAGTGGAGGGCAGGGCAGGTTGGAGAGGGAGCTCAGGGGGGTTTGGGGGACAGGGCAGGGATTCCATGGAAAACGCTCTTGGAGCAGGGAGGGGCAGGGCTGGGGAGGCCACTCGGGCCTGTCCTGTCCCCATTCCCGTCCCTGTCCTGTCCCTGTCCCTGCCCTGTCCCTGTCCCTGCCCTGTCCCTGTCCTGTCCCCTGCTCCATCCCCATTCCTGTCCCATCTCTGTCCCCATCCCTGTCCCTGCCCTGTCCCTGCTGTGTCCTCATCCATGTCCCTGCCCTGTCCCCTGCTCCATCCCCATTCCTGTCCCATCTCTGTCCCTGTCCCTGCTCTGTCCCTGTCCTGTCCCCATCCCTGTCCCCTGCTGTGTCCCCATCTCTGTCCCCATCTCTGTCCCCATCCCTGCTCTGTCCCTGTCCTGTCCCTGCTGTCCCCATCCCTGTCCCCATCCCTGTCCCATCCCTGTCCCTGCTGTGTCCCCATCCCTGTCCCCATCCCTGTCCCTGTCCCTGTCCCCCCCTGTCCCTCCTGTCCCTCCCTGTGCCAGAACACCCCAGAGCGTTCCCGGTGGCAGGAGCTGAGCAGGGATTTTGTTCCTCTGTTCCGCAAATTCCTCTGGAATTTTAATCCGGAGCGGGGAGGGCTCCTCCGGCCCTGCGGGATCAGCTCGGAGGCTGCCAGGCCAGATCCCCCCTGCCCGGGATCCCTGGATTCCCAGATCCCCCCTGCCTGGGATCCCTGGATTCCAGATCCCCCCTGCCCAGGATCCCTGGATTCCGAATCCCCCCTGCCCAGGATCCCTGGATTCTCAGTTTTCCCTTGCCCGGGATCCCTGGATTCCCAGATTCCCCCTGCCCAGGATCCCTGGATTCCAGATCCCCCCCTGCCCGGGATCCCTGGATTCCCAAACCCCCCCTGCCCAGGATCCCTGGATTCCCAGATCCTCCCTGTCCGGGATCCCTGGATTTCCCGGTTTCCCTCTGCCCAGGGTCCCTGGATTCTCAGTTTTCCCTTGCCCAGGATCCTTGGATTGCCCAGTTTTCTCCTGACCAGTATCCCTGGATTCCCAGTTCCTCTTTGCCCACTTTCCCTGGATTTCCCGGGTTCTCCTGCCTAGGATCCCTGGATTCCCAATTTCCCTGGATTCCCAGTTCCTCCCTGCCCAGTTCCCCGGATTCCTGGTTTCCCTGGATTCCCAGTTCCTCCCTGCCCAGTTTCCCTGGATTTCCCAGTTTCTCCTTGCCCAGTTTCCACGGATTCCCACTTTTCCTGGATTCCCCAGTTCCTCCCTGCCCAATTTCCCTGGATTTCCTGGTTTCTCCCTACCCAGTTTCCCTGAATTCCCGGTTTCCCTGGATTTCCCACTTTCCCTGGATTCCCAGTTCCTCCCTGCCCAGTTTCCCTAGATTTCCCACTTTCCCTGTATCCCCCAGTTCCTCCCTGCCCAGATTCCCAGATTTCCCTCTTCCCCCTCTCGCTGCCTTTGCCTGACCTGTCCTGGCAGGAATGGCAGCCTGGAATGCCAGCCTGGAATGCCAGCCTGGAATGCCAGCAATGCATCCCCGCAGCGCCCCGGGGAGCCCGGGCAGCCTCCCCTGGGATTCCAGGGAATCCGGGCAGCGCAGCTCCCGGGAATTTGGGCGATTTCCAGGGATTTTTGAGGGGATTAGCGGCGAGGCAGTTCCAGGGAATTTTCGAGGCAGTTCCAGGGAATTCGGGCAGTGCCAGAGCTCCAGGAGAGGTGTGAGGGGAGAATTCCACTTCCAGGGAATTTGGGCAATTCCCAGGGATGTGAGGGGAAAATTGGGAAGGTGTCACTGGTGCCTTTTCCAGGGAATTTGGGCAATTCCCAGGGATGTGAGGGGGAAATTGGGGAAGCACTGATGGTGCCCGATCCAGGGGATTTCAGCAATTCCCAGGGATGTGAGGGATATTAAGGAATATTGGGGAATATTGAGGAATATTGGGGAATATTTTGGGGAATATTGAGGAATATTGGGGAATATTGGGGAATATTTTGGGGAATATTGAGGAATATTGAGAAATATTGAGGAATATTGGGGAATATTGAGGAATATTGAGGAATATTTTGGGGAATATTGGGGAATATTTTGGGGAATATTGGGGAATATTGGGAAATATTGGGGAATATTTTGGGGAATATTGAGGAATATTGAGGAGTATGGAGAATATTGGGGAATATTGGGAAATATTGGGAAATATTGGGGAACACTGAGGAATATTTTGGGGAATATTGAGGAATATTGGGAAATATTGGGGAATATTTTGGGGAATATTGAGGAATATTGTGGAATATTGTGGAATACTGAGGAATACTGAGGAATATTGAGGAATATTGAGGAATATTGAGGAATATTGGGGAATATTGGGAAATATTGAGAAATATTAAGGAATATTGTGGAATATTGTGAAATATTGTGGAATATTGTGGAATATTGGGGAATATTGAGGAATATTGAGGAATATTCAGGAATATTGTGGAATATTGAGGAACATTGAGGAACACTGAGGAATAATTTGGGGAACACTGCACCCGCCCTGCCCAGAGCAGCTTCCCCAGGACTGGATTTTTCTCCAGCAATCCCAGATTTTGGAGCTCTGCTGCTGCCCTGGGAGCGGAAAACAGCTGCCCCGTGGTTTTTCCGTGGCCACGGAATTCTTTCCCACTCCGGCTCCCGGATGTGTCCCGTGGCGAGCTTTGTTCGGGGTTTTTTATCTCCCGAGCTCTGTTTGGGGTTTTTTTATCTCCCCTGGCCCCGGCTTTGTTTTGGAGCCGCTCAGTGGAACATCAAAGGCTGGATTTTCCCACCCACTTACCGGGGAAAACTGGGCTGGGCTTGGCTCCAGGGATGGTTTTTTTAGTCCCAGGTTTGTTTTTAGTCCAGGATTAGTTTTTCAGTTCAGGGCTGTTTTTAGGTCCAGAGCTGTTTGTAGTCCAGGATTAGTTTTTTAATTCAGGGCTGGGTTTTGGGGTCCAGGGATTTTTTTCAGTCCAGGGTTGTTTTTAGTCCAGGATTAATTTTTCAGTTCAGATCTGGTTTTGGGGTCCAGAGCTGGGTTTTGGGGTCTAGAGCTGGTTTTAGTCCAGGATTAGTTTTTTAATTCAGGGCTGGTTTTGGGTCCAGGGCTGGGTTTTGGGGTCCAGGGATGTTTTTTTAGTCCCACTGGGACTTTTTTTAGTGCACTGGGAGCACTGGGATCAGTGTGGGAGCACTGGGAGCACTGGGAGCACTGGGAGCACGGGGATCACTGGGATCACTCTGGAAGCACTGGGAGCAGTGGGAGCACTGGGATCATTCTGGGAGCACTGGGAGCACTGGGATCACTGAGGGAGCACTGGGATCACTGGGAGCACTGGGAGCACTGGGATCAGTCTGGGAGCACTGGGAGCACTGGGATCACTGGGAGCACTGGGAGCACTGGGAGCACTGGGATCAGCGTGGGAGCACTGGGAGCACTGGGAGCACTGGAAGCACTGGCAGCACTGGGAGCACTGGGAGCACTGGGATCACTGGGAGCACTGGGAGCACTGGGATCAGTGTGGGAGCACTGGGAGCACTGGGATCAGTGTGGGAGCACTGGGAGCACTGGGATCACTCTGGGATCAGTCTGGGAGCACTGGGATCACTGGGAGCACTGGGAGCACTGGGATCAGTCTGGGAGCACTGGGATCATTCTGGGATCACTGGGAGCACTGGGATCACTGGGATCACTGGGAGCACTGGGAGCACTGGGATCAGTCTGGGAGCACTGGGATCATTCTGGGATCACTGGGAGCACTGGGATCACTGGGAGCACTGGGAGCACTGGGAGCACTGGGATCAGTCTGGGAGCACTGGGATCATTCTGGGATCACTGGGATCACTGGGAGCACTGGGAGCACTGGGAGCACTGGGAGCACTGGGATCACTCTGGAAGCACTGGGATCATTCTGGGATCACTGGGATCACTGGGATCACTGGGAGCACTGGGATCACTGGGAGCACTGGGAGCACTGGGATCACGGGGATCACTCTGGAAGCACTGGGAGCACTGGGAGCACTGGGAGCACTGGGAGCACTGGGATCTCTGGGATCTCTGGGATCACTGGGATCACTGGGAGCACTGGGATCATTCTGGGATCACTGGGAGCACTGGGATCACTGGGATCACTCTGGGAGCACTGGGAGCACTGGGATCACTGGGAGCACTGGGATCACTGGGAGCACTGGGAGCACTGGGATCACTGGGATCATTCTGGGATCACTGGGAGCACTGGGAGCACTGGGAGCACTGGGATCAGCGTGGGAGCACTGGGATCACTCTGGAAGCACTGGGAGCACTGGGATCACGGGGATCAGTTTGGGAGCACTGGGATCACTGGGAGCACTGGGAGCACTGGGAGCACTGGGAGCACTGGGATCACTCTGGGAGCACTGGGAACACTGGAAGCACTGGGAGCACTGGGATCACTGGGAGCACTGGGATCAGCCTGGGATCACTGGGAGCACTGGGATCACTGGGATCACTGGGAGCACTGGGATCAGCCTGGGATCACTGGGAGCACTGGGAGCACTGGGATCATTCTGGGATCACTGGGAGCACTGGGATCACTCTGGAAGCACTGGGAGCACTGGGATCACTGGGATCACTGGGAGCACTGGAAGCACTGGGAGCACTGGGATCACTGGGAGCACTGGAAGCACTGGGAGCACTGGGAGCACTGGGAGCACTGGGATCACTCTGGAAGCACTGGGAGCACTGGGAGCACTGGGATCATTCTGGAAGCACTGGGATCACTGGGGGCACTGGGAGCACTGGGATCACTGGGATCACTGGGAGCACTGGGATCACTGGGAGCACTGGGAGCACTGGGATCAGCGTGGGAGCACTGGGAGCACTGGAAGCACTGGGAGCACTGGGAGCACTGGGAGCACTGGGAGCACTGGGATCACTCTGGGATCACTGGGAGCACTGGGAGCACTGGGATCATTCTGGGAGCACTGGGAGCACTGGGAGCACTGGGATCACTGGGAGCACTGGGATCAGTCTGGGAGCACTGGGATCACTGGGATCACTGGGAGCACTGGGAGTACTGGGATCAGTGTGGGAGCACTGGGATCATTCTGGAAGCACTGGGAGCACTGGGAGCACTGGGATCACTGAGGGAGCACTGGGAGCACTGGGATCAGTGTGGGATCAGTCTGGGAGCACTGGGAGCACTGGGATCAGCATGGGAGCACTGGGAGCACTGGGAGCACTGGGATCAGTGTGGGATCAGTGTGGGAGCACTGGGAGCACTGGGATCACTGGGAGCACTGGGAGCACTGGGAGCACTGGGAGCAGTGGGAGCACTGGGAGCACTGGGAGCACTGGGATCAGTGTGGGAGCACTGGGAGCACTGGGATCAGTGTGGGAGCACTGGGAGCACTGTGGGAGCACTGGGAGCACTGGGATCAGTCTGGGATCAGTCTGGGAGCACTGGGAGCACTGGGAGCACTGGGATCAGCCTGGGAGCACTGTGGGAGCACTGGGAGCACTGGGAGCACTGGGATCAGTCTGGGATCACTGGGAGCACTGGGAGCACTGGGAGCACTGGGAGCACTGTGTGAGCACTGGGATCAGTCTGGGAGCACTGGGAGCACTGGGAGCACTGGGATCACTGGGATCAGTCTGGGAGCACTGGGAGCACTGGGATCAGCGTGGGAGCACTGGGATCAGTCTGGGAGCACTGGGATCAGTGTGGGAGCACTGGGAGCACTGGGATCACTGGGAGCACTGGGATCACTGAGGGAGCACTGGGAGCACTGGGATCACTGGGAGCACTGGGATCACTGGGAGCACTGGGAGCACTGGGAGCACTGGGAGGGAGCACTGGGATCACTCTGGGATCACTCTGGGATCACTGGGAGCACTGGGATCACTGGGAGCACTGGGAGCACTGGGAGCACTGGGATCACTCTGGAAGCACTGGGAGCACTGGGATCACTCTGGGAGCACTGGGAGCACTGGGAGCACTGTGATCACTCTGGGATCACTGGGAGCACTGGGAGCACTGGGATCACTGGGCTCTGGCATTCCCAGGCCCCAGCCGCAGGAGCAGGGCCGGGGCAGCTCCGCTCCCTCCTGGGGAGGACCTTGGACATTCCAGGCGTGGGAACCCTCTGGAGCAGCTCTGGAATCCATCCCGGAGCCGGCACCGGGCCCAGGGGGGAGCAGCAGAGGGGGGCTGGAGCTGCTGCCCTTGGGGACCTTCTGCCCACCAAGTCTGTCCTGATAAGAGAAAAAACAAACCCAAAAAAACCCAAAAAAACCCAAAAAAACCCCAAAAACCCAAAAAAACAAAAAACCCCAAAAAACACAAAAAACAAAAAAAACCCAAAAAACAAAAAAAAAACCCAAAAAACCCAAAAACCCTAAAAAACCCAAAAAAACCCCAAAAAAACAAACAAAAAAAAAAAACCAAAAAACCAAAAAAACCCAAAAAAACCCAAAAAACCCAAAAAACCCAAAAACCCAAAAATCCAAAAAACCCAAAAAACCCAAAAAACCCCAAAAAACCAAAAAACCGAAAAAAACCCCAAAACCGAAAAAACCCAAAACCCCAAAAAACCCAAAAACCCAAAAACCCCCAAAACCCCAAAAACAACAAAAAACCAAAAAACCCCAAAAAACCCAAAAAAAACCAAAGACCCCAAAAAACCCCAAAAAAACCCAAAAAACCCCAAAAAACACCAAAAAAACCAAAAAACCAAAAAAAAACCCAAAAAACCCCAAAACCCAAAAAAACCAAAAAAACCCCATAAAACCCCAAAAAACCCCAAAAAACCAAAAAACCCAAAAAACCCAAAAACCCCAAAAATACAAAAAACCCCAAAAAACCCCAAAAAACCCATAAAAACCCACTGCTCCAGCGGCCGCATTCCGGCCTCTCCCTGACGGGGCCACCCCCCGGGAGCCCTCTGGACGGACGACGGACGGACGGACGGAGGGACAGCTGGGAAGTGTCCGTCCCGCAGATCCCACGGGGGTCGGAGCTCTCAGGACAAATCCCCGCTGGGGAGCCGAGCCCAGGGCAGGGGCTGCCTGAGGGACACGGGGTTTGCAGCTGCAGTGCTTTGGGGTTTTGGGGGTTTTGAGTTTTTTAGGGTTTTTGGGGTTTTTGGGGTTTTTGGGGTTTTTTGGGGTTTTTTGGGTTTTTTTGGGGTTTTGGGGGTTTTTGGGTTTTTTGGGGTTTTTGGGTTTTTGGGGTTTTTGGGTTTGTTGGGTTTTTGGAGTTGTTGGGGTTTTTGGGGTTTTTAGGGTTTTTGGGGTTTTTGGGGTTTTTGGGTTTGTTGGGGTTTTTGGAGTTGTTGGGGTTTTTTGGGGTTTTTTGGGTTTTTTTGGGGTTTTGGGGGGTTTTGGGGGGTTTTTGGTTTTTTTTGGTTTGGGGTTTTTTGAGGTTTTTTGGGTTTTATGGGTTTTTGGTTTTTTGGGGTTTTTTGGGTTTTTGGGTTTTTTGGGTTTTTTGGGGGGTTTTGGGTTTTTTGGGCTTTTTTGGGTTTTTTTGGGGGTTTTTTTGGTTTTTTGGGTTTTTTGGGTTTTTTGGGGTTTTTGGGTTTTTGGGGGTTTTATGGGATTTTGGGTTTTTTGGGTTTTTTTGGGGTTTTTGGGTTTTTGGTTTTTTGGGTTTTTTGGGGGGTTTTGGATTTTTGGGTTTTTTTGGGTTTTTTGGGTCCCTGGGCTGGGCACTGCTGGACACCTCGAGTGCAGTGTCCAGCCCTGGGTGTCCCAGGATGGACATTGAGTGCAGTGTCCAGCTCTGGTACTCCCTGGATTTGGGATGCACACCCGGCATGCTCCTGGGGAGCAGGGCGGTGGCCCTGGTGGCCCTGGTAGCTCTGGTGGCTGTGGTGGCTCTCCCTGGTGGCCCTGGTGGCTCTCTCTGGTGGCCCTGGTGGCTCTGGTGGCCCTGGTGGCTCTCCTGGTGGCCCTGGTGGCTCTCTCTGGTGGCTCTCTCTGGTGGCCCTGGTGGCTCTGGTGGCCCTGGTGGCTCTCCCTGGTGGCCCTGGTGGCTCTCCCTGGTGGCTCTCTCTGGTGGCTCTGGTGGCCCTGGTGGCTCTGGTGGCCCTGGTGGCCCGGGACTCGCTGTCCCTCCCTGGCAGGCGGTTCCCGGCTCTGCTTCAAAGGCTGTTGTGATAACAGAGCGCGGCCGCCCGGCAACGCTGGCACAGCCGGCAGCGGCAGCAGCTGCTCGGCTCGGCTCTGCCCCTCTGGAATCCTCCCAGATTTTGGGGGGAATCTCTGGGGAATTGCAGTTTTTTTGGGGGAAATCTCTTCCCTGAGGGGCTGCAGCTTTTTGGGGGTGAATCTCTGGGTGCTGCAGGTTTTTGGGGTGAATCTCTAGGGACAATTACAAGTTTTTTGGGAAACCTCTCCCTGAGGTGATGCAGCTTTTTTGGGGTGAATCTCTGGGGACAATTACAGGTTTTTTTGGGGGGAATCTCTTCCCTGAGGGGTTGCAGCTTTTTGGGGGTGAATCTCTGGGAGCTGCAGCTTTTTAGGGGTGACATCCTGCTCTGGGTGCTGCAGCTTTTTGGGGTGAATCTCTGGGAAGAATTACAAGTTTTTGGGGGGATAAATCTCTGAGTGCTCAGCTTTTGGGATGAATCTCTGGGAGAAATTGCAGTTTTTTTGGGGGGAATCTCTTTCCTGAGAGGTTGCAGCTTTTTGGGGTGAATCTCTGGGAGAATTGCAGGTTTTTTTGGGGAATCCTCTCCCCTGAGGTGCTGCAGTTTTTAGGGATGAATCTCCGGGGGCTGCAGGCTTTTTGGGGTGAATCTCTGGGGAGAATTACAAGTTTTCAGGGGGAAATCTCCTCCCTGAGGGGCTGCAGCTTTTTGGGGTGAATCTCTGAGGGAAATTGCAGTTTTTTGGGGGTGAATCTCCTCCCTGAGGAGCTGCAGCGTGTTTGGGGTGAAAATCCAGCTCCTGTCCATGCCCAGGCCGGGCCCTTTTCCCAAGCAGGATTTTCCCTGCTCTGACCCAGCTGTTTTCCCTCTGTTTTTTTCCTTTCCATGTGCTGCCCCTTGTCCTGCCCCCGTGGACCGTGGATGGTTCCTCAGGTAAGAACATCGTTCCTCTCCTCTCTGGGATGGAAAATGGGGCGGGGAGGAGGATTCCTTGGATCCTCCTCTTCCTCGGAGCTCCCCGTGCAGGTGGCACCCAGGGGACAGCAGGGGACAGCAAGAGCTCCCTTTTGTCCCCTGCCTTGAGGAGCCTGGATAAAAAAACCCTGAATCTCTGGGGTCGTGGATAAAAATCCTTAAATTTCAGGGATTGTGGTTAAAACCTCTGAATTTCAGGAATTGTGGATAAAAACCCTGAATCTCAAGGACTGTGGATAAAAAACCTGAATTTCAGGGATTGTGGATAAAAACCCCTGAAGTTCTGGGATTATGGATAAAAATCCTTGAATTTCAGGGATCATGGATAAAAACTCCTGAATTTCAGGGATCCTGAGGATAAAAACCCCCTGAATTTCAGGAATTGTGGATAAAAACTCCCTGAATCTCAGGGACTGTGGATAAAACCCCTGAATTTTAGGGATTTTGGATAAAAACCCTTGAATCTCAGGGATTGTGGATAAGAACTCCCTGAATCTCAGTGATTGTGGATAAAAACTCCCTGAATCTCTGGGATTGTGGATAAAAACTCCCTGAATCTCAGGGATCCTGAGGATGGAGTCCCCTTGCGCTGCCGAGGGCGGTGCCAACTTCCCCCCCTCCCTGTCCCCGGCATTCCCTGATCATTCCCTCCTGGAAAACAAAACCCCCTCCCCACGTGGCTCTGGGATTTATGGAGCCGCCTCCAAATCCTCGGGTCACTTGGTCAAGTGGGGTAAATTGGGAGAGCTCTGCCCGGGGCTGTGACACTCAATTAACTCCGGGAAACCCGAGCCCGCCCCGGCGGCCTGTGCAGGGCTGGGATGCAGGAACAGCTCCCAGAAAAGGCTTTGGTGGCGTTTTAGGAGCACCAAAAGCAGCTCCAGCCTTTGTTTGTTGGTGGTGTTTTGGGTTTTTTTTACTGTTTTCTTAATGCTTTATCATGGTTTCCTTAGGTGGTTCCTTAGGTCATTCCTCAAATCGTTCCTTGGTTTTTCCTCAGGTTTGTCCTCAAGTTATTCCTCAGATTTTCCTCTGTTTTTCCTCAGATTATTCTTCAGTTTTTCCTCAGTTATTCCTCACCAGCAGCCTCTGGAGAGCTGGGAAGGAGCTGGAAGCAGAGGGTGCAGGAACAGCTCCCAGAAAAGGGTTTGGTGGCGTTTTAGGAGCACCAAAAGCAGCTCCAGCCTTTGGTTTTTTGGGGGGTTTTTTTGGGGTTTTTTTTGGTTTTTTTTACTGTTTTCTTTATGCTTTATTATGGTTTTCTT
>WQNJ02000253.1:0-25240 GCA_016584745.2 Phylloscopus trochilus trochilus | reverse complement strand
AGGGGGTTGGGGAGTCCTGGGGGTTTGGGATGGAGGAGTGGTGGGGGGGAAGCAGCAGCTACAACAACTCCTTTGCACTGTTGATTGTTTGTTGGTGGTGGGAGGGGTCTGAGGGGGTCCTGGGGGGGGTCTCAGCACCCTGAGACCTGAGGGGGGCTCAGGGGTCCTGGAGGGTCATAGGAGCCCGTTATGGGGGGGTCCTGGAGGGGGTCTTGGGGGTTTGGGATGTAGGAGCAGTGGGAGGGAGCAGCGGCTCTGTGTTGTTGTGTAGCTGTTCTTGGTGGGAGGGGTCTCAGGGGGTCCTGGGGGGGTCTCAGGGGTCGTGGAGGGTCAGAGGGCTCTGGGGAGGGGTCTCAGGGGGTCCCAGGGGTGCTGCTGACCCCCTCTTTCCCCCCTCCCCACAGGGAATCCCCGGCAGCCCCGAGCCCGAGCGCCCCCCGGTGCAGGAGTCTCGCCCCCCGGAGCAGCCCCCGCCCGAAGGTCAGTGGGCGTGGCTGGATGACCACACCCTCAGAGGCTCCGCCCCCTTTTGTGGGCGGGGTCACACCTGTGAATCGCTTTGTTCCTTTTTTGGGGGGGGTGTGGCCTATGAGGTCCATGTGACCATCCGGGTGCAGGGGGTGGGGGGATGGGTGTGGCCAGTTGTGGGCGTGGTCTCACCTGCCGGCACGCCCCCCTCCCCAGGTGAGAACCCGCTGGAATTCCTGCGGGAGCAGCCGCAGTTCCAGAACATGCGGCAGGTGATCCAGCAGAACCCGGCGCTGCTCCCGGCCCTGCTGCAGCAGCTGGGCCAGGAGAACCCCCAGCTGCTCCAGGTACCCCCTGAGACCACCCTGGGACCCCCCTGAGACCCTCCTGACCCACCCAGGGACCCCCCTGGGACCACCCTGACCCACCCAGGGACCCCCCTGAGACCCTCCTGACCCACCCAGGGACCCCCCTGACCCACCCAGGGATTCCTCTGAGACCCCCCTGACCCACCCAGGGACACCCACCCAGGGACCCTCCCCTAAGACCCCCCTGACCCACCCTGGGACCCCCCTGAGACCCTCCTGACCCACCCAGGGACCCCCCTGACCCACCCAGGGATTCCTCTGAGACCCCCCTGACCCACCCAACGACCCTCCTGAGACCCCCCTGACCCACCCAGGGATTCCCCCCTGTGTTGAGCCCACCCACAGTCTCCCCCCTAAGCCAACCCAGAGACCCCTCCCAGAGCTGAGCCCACCCAGAGACCCCTCCCTGGGCACACCCAGAGACCCCTCCCCAGGCTGAGCCCACCCAGAGATTCCCCCCGGCCCACCCTGAGCCCACCCAGACACCTCCCCCTGACCCATCCAGAGAATCCCCCCTGCGCTGAGCCCACCCAGAGACCTTTCCCTGGGATCAGCACAGCCAGAGACCCCCCCTGACCCACCCAGAGACCCCTGACCTGAGCCCACCCCACCCAGATCTGAGCCCACCCAGAGATTTCCCCCTGGGCTGAGCCCCCCCCTGAGCCCACCCACAGACCCCTCCTGGGCTGAACCCACCCAGAGACGCCCTCTGACCTGCCCTGAGCCCACCCAGAGATTCCCCCTGTACTGAGCCCACCCAGAGACCCCCCCTGACCCACCCAAAAATTTCCCCTGGGCTGAGCCCCACCCAGAGACCCCCCCAGCCCCACCCTAGACCCCCCCTCCCCGTGCTGAGCCCCCCGTGCCCCCCACAGCAGATCAGCCAGCACCAGGAGCAGTTCATCCAGATGCTGAACAAATCCCTGATCCCCCCAGCACTGAGCTCCCTGTGCTGAGCCCCCCACCCCAAACCCCCCTGTGCCCACCCCGTGCTGATCCCCCCCCAGCAGATCAGCCAGCACCAGGAGCAGTTCATCCAGATGCTGAATGAGCCCCTGATCCCACCCTGACCACCGCCCCCAGCACTGAGCCCCCCAGCACTGACCCCCCCATGCTGACCCCCCCAAGCACTGAACCCCCCCAAGCCCCCCATGCTGACCCCCCCCCCGTGCCCACCCCCCACAGCAGATCAGCCAGCATCAGGAGTTCAGCCAGATGCTGAATGTGCCCCTGATCCCCCCAGCACTGATCCCCCCCAAGTCCCCTATACTGAGCCCCCTGAGCTGAGCACCCCACCCCATGCTGACCCCCCCCGTGCCCACCCCTCACAGCAGATCAGCCAGCACCAGGAGCAGTTCATCCAGATGCTGAACAAGCCCCTGAGCCCCACTGTGAGCCCCCAACCCCGAGCCCCCCCATGCTGACCCCCCCTGTGCTGACCCCCCCCGTGCCCCCCCCACAGCAGATCAGCCAGCACCAGGAGCAGTTCATCCAGATGCTGAACAAGCCCCTGACCCCCCCAGCACTGAGCCCCCCCCAAGCCCCCAGCACTGACCCCCACCATGCTGAGCCCCCCCAAGCCCACCATGCTGACCCCCCCGTGCCCCCCCACAGCAGATCAGCCAGCACCAGGAGCAGTTCATCCAGATGCTGAACGAGCCGCTGGGCGAGCTGGGCGAGCTGGAGGGGGAGGTGGGCGCCATCGGGGACGAGTCCCCCCAGATGAATTACATCCAGGTGACCCCGCAGGAGAAAGAAGCCATAGAGAGGGTGAGCCTGGCCTGAGCCAAAAACTGGGCAGATTTGGGGGTTTGAACCCAAAAATGGGGCCGGGGTGAGGTTGGGGGTGAGTGGAGTTAACGGTGGGGGGAGGGGGGGATGAGGGGTGTGGGGCTGCAGGGGGAATGGGAAATGATAATAAAAGGGGAATGGGAAGTAATCATAATTATAATAATAAAGGGAGAATGGGAAATAATAACAATTGTAATGATAATAAAGGGGGAATGGGAAATAATAATTATAATAAGGTTAATAAAAGGGGAATGGGAAAAAATCATAATTACAATAATAATAAAGAGAGGAAGGGAAATAATGATAATAATAATAATAATAAATAATAATAATTAGGGGCAAGGGTTAATAAGGACAGGAGTTGCCATCAGTAGGGACAAGAGTTAATAGGGATAGGAGTTGATAGGGGCAGGAGTTAGTAGGGACAGGAGCTGACATCAATAGGGACAGGAGTTTGTGGGGACAAGAGTTAATAGGGGCAGGAGTTAGTAGGGACAAGAGCTAGGGACAAGATTTAATAGGGACAGGATTTAACAGGGACAGGAGTTAACAGGGACAAGATTTAGTAGGCACAAGAGTTAGTAGGGACAAGAGTTAGTAGGGACAGGCATTGCCATTAGTAGGGACAAGAGTTAATAGGGACTGGAGTTAATAGGGACAGGCATTGCCATCAGTAGGGCCCAGGGTGAATGGGGACAGGAGCTGCCATTAATAGGGACAGGAGTCAATAGGGACAAGATTTAATAGGGGCAGGAGTTAGTAGGGACAAGAGCTAGGGACAAGAGTTAGTAGGGACCAGAGTTAATAGGGGCAGGAGTTAGTAGGGACAAGAGTTAGTAGGGACAAGCATTGCCATCAGTAGGGACAGGAGTTAACAGGGACAGGAGCTGTCATCAATAGGGACAATGGTGAATGGGGACAGGAGCTGCCATTAATAGGGACAGGAGTTAGTGGGGACAAGAGTTAGGGACAAGAGTTAATAGGGGAAGAGTTAGTAGGGACAAGTGTTAACAGGGACAGGAGTTAGTAGGGACAAGATTTAATAGGGGCAGGAGTTAATAGGGACAAGAGTTAGTAGGGACAGGCATTGCCATCAGTAGGGACAAGAGTTAATAGGGACTGGAGTTAAT
Source organism: Phylloscopus trochilus trochilus (assembly GCA_016584745.2). Classification (NCBI taxonomy): domain Eukaryota; kingdom Metazoa; phylum Chordata; class Aves; order Passeriformes; family Phylloscopidae; genus Phylloscopus; species Phylloscopus trochilus. The sequence continues at coordinate 21,483 of WQNJ02000253.1, read as the reverse complement.
AGGAGCAGGCACTGCCATCAGTAGGGCCCAGGGTGAATGGGGACAGGAGCTGCCATTAATAGGGACAGGAGTTAGCGGGGACAAGATTTAATAGGGACAGGAGTTATTAGGGACAAGAGTTAGTAGGGACCAGAGTTAATAGGGGCAGGAGTTAGTAGGGACAGGAGTTAATAGGGGCAGGAGTTAATAGGGGCAGGAGTTAGAAGGGACAAGAGTTAGTAGGGGCAGGAGTTAGTAGGGGCAGGAGTTAGTAGGGACAAGAGTGAGTAGGGGCAGGAGTTAGTAGGGACAAGAGTGAGTAGGGCAGGAGTTAGTAGGGACAAGAGTGAGTAGGGCAGGAGTTAGTAGGGAGAGGAGTTAGTAAGGACAACAGTTAGTAGGGACAACAGTTAGTAGGGACAGGAGTTAAAAGGGCCAAGATTCAATAAGAACAGGCAGTGCCATCAGCAGGCCCCCCAGTCCAGGGCCTCAGGGCTCCCAGGGGCCGTTTTTTGGGGTGCCAGGGGGGGCAGGCAGGGGGAGCCCCCCCGGTTTAACCCCTTCCCCGCCGCAGCTGAAGGCGCTGGGCTTCCCCGAGAGCCTGGTGATCCAGGCCTACTTCGCCTGCGAGAAGAACGAGAACCTGGCGGCCAACTTCCTGCTCAGCCAGAACTTCGACGACGACTGAGGGACCCCCCCAGGCCTCCCCCCGCCCCTCGGGGATGGGGAGGGGGCTCCTGCTGCCTCCGGGAGGGAGGGGAGGGGGGAGGGGTAGGGATGCAATCCCCCCACCCCCCTCCTCCTCCCCTCCCCGGAGCCTCAGGGGGGAGGGAGATGGGGAACCCCCAGCCCTGCCCCCCACCCCGGGAGCAGGGGGGGAGCCCCTCCTTGCTCTGGGCGGGGGTCTCAGCACCCCGCTTTGTCCTGGCCTCCCCCCAAAATCCCCCTCCACCACTCAAAACAAAACAAAAAAAAATAAAACCAAACCGACCCCCCCCCCTCCCTGTCCGGCCCCGGGGAAGGGGGAGGGTGGGGGGGTGGGGGCGGCGCCGCGGAACGACCGGGAACGGGCGGCAAAGAGATTAAATGCAGAGTTTTAAACCCAATTCGGGCTCGTGTTCTTCTCTCCGCTGGGGAGGGGGCTCAGGGGACAGTCTGTGGATTTGGGGAGGGGGGCTCAGGAGGTCTCCCCGGTGCTTTTGGGGGCCGTCGCGTGGCTCTCCGGTGCAGCCCCGGGGGGGAGCGGCCGCGCTGCCGCCGCCGCCTCCGCCTCGGCCAAAGCGCTGCGAGCCGCCTCCTCCCGCTCCTGCCGCCGCCGCCGCTTCTCCTCCCGCCGCCGCTGCCGCTCCAGATCGTCCAGCATCTCCTGAGCTCGGGCAGAAGCTCGGCCGGGGGTCCCGGGCCGCGGGAGCCCCCCCAGCCCCGCCTCGGCCAGGAGCCGCTGCCGCCGCGCCGCGTCCGCCCGTGCGCGCTCCCGCGCCGCCTCCCGCTCCCGCCGCCACGCGGCCACGCGCGCCGGCATCTCCGCCAGGCTGCGGGCCACCAGCTCCTCCCTGCGGACACACGGGGGACACGCTGGAACCCCTTCCCGGTTCTGACGGTACCGCCGGGCCTGACGGTGCCGGTGCTGCCCGGTTCGCTCGCCCCCGCCATTCCCCGGTATTCCCAAACTTCACCTCTCCTTTCTCCGCCGCGCCTCCTCCCGCTCCCGCTGGTCCAGCACGGCCTCCACTTCCCGGAGCGGCGGGTCCCACTCGCGCTCCTCCGCCTCCGCCTCCCGCAGCTGCTCGGGGCTGGGCCACAGCCGCCACACCGCCACTCCCGACGCTTCCCCGAGCCGCCCGAACCGCCGCGCGGCCGCACGCAGGTCGTCGGGGTCAGCCGGGGCCGGGCCCGGGCGGCGGCGCAGCGGAGGCGCCCGGTAGGGCCGCACCGGGGCCGGGAACGGCACCGGGAACCGAGACCGGGCCGGGCCAGCGCCAGCAGCGCCCGTCCTAAGGGCGCCGCCATGTTGAGCGCGCGCCGGAAGTGACGTAAAGCGGGCGAAGCGCGGGCGGGAATTGAGGGGCGGGGTCTGAGGGGCGGAGTCAGCGTCGTGGGTGGGGCCAGGGGCGTGGTTATCCGGGCAGGGGGCGGGGCCTGGGCGGGGGCGCCCCGGCGCGGGGGTCGCGGGGGGACCCGGGGGGCACCGGGGGAGATCGAGAGGTCCCGGGTGTTTCCCGGGCCCGGCTCATTCCGGGAGATCCTCGGGGACCCCAGGGGGACTCGGGGGGACCCTGAGAGCAGCGTCCCGGGGTGTCCGGGTGTTCCCGGTGGGGGGGGGTCCCGCCAGCGGCGCTGCCTCATCCCGGGGGTCCCGGGGGAATTGCGAGACCCCCCGCGGGGGAAACGCGGCTCCTCCGTGGGGCAACCGCCACCCCGAAACGGCCCTGGGGAGGGCCGGGGGGCGCATTGCCAGCGACCCCTCGGCTCCTCCCCGTGATGCGGGGGGGGGGGGGGGGGGCTGGGCTGGGGGCGGGACCCCCCCCAAACCCCCCCCTAAACCCCCCCAAACCTTTTCAGCCGCCGCCAAGCCCGGGGCCGCTGCCAAGCGCCGGGCGCCGTTAACCCCTCCGTGCCCGCCGTCCGCCCCCCGGACCCACCACCGCATCACCGGGATCCCCCCCCCCCGCATCACCGGGATCCCCCCCCCCACCATCACCGGGAGATGACGAGGCGGGGAACGGGGAGGATAAACGAGGAGGGGGCTGCCGGGCGGCGGGGCCGCTCCTCGCGGGGCCCCTCGGGGGGGCCGCGGCCCCCGGAACGCCGGGCCCCCCCCCCCCCCGCCCCATCCCCGCCCGCTCTGGCGGGAGCTGCCGGGGGCCGCGGAGCGGGGGGGAGCCCTAATGGCTTCCAGGCCTCGGCAGCCGCCGAAAATCTGCCGCGAAGCTGAGCCAAAATCCCCCGAAATCGCCCCAAAAGCTTCCCTGGGCCTCCCCGGGGGGGGTTTGTTCCAACGGGCTCGGCCCCCCCCCCCACCCCGCAGCCCCCAGGCTTCAACCCCCCCCTGCCAGCCGCGGGACTCGGGGGGTCCCGATTTCCCCCTCGGGGGCTCCCGATTTCCCCCTCGGCCGGTGAAACCGGGGCCCCCTAAACCGGGCCAACGGGAGGGGCCCCGTTTTGGGGCAGTTTCGCCTGATTTGGGGGATTCTGCAGTTCCCGCCTTTGCCTGGTCCCGCTGCCCCCCGCCCCCAGCCCAGAATTTCCTCCTCGGGGAGGGGGAGGACGACGACACCGCCCCTCACCCGGGACACCTGTGTCCCCTCCCCGCGTGTCCCCGTGGCTGGCAGGTGACCCTCTGCAGTGTCGCTGCCTGTCGCGACACACGGCACGGCATGACCCCCCCCCCCCCCACCCCCGTGCCGCCCCCCGCCCGGCTCCATCTGCGACCGCAGCCGGTGACAGCGACACATCTGGCGCGGGGGGTCCCCGAGCAGCTGGTGGGGACCGGGGGGGGGGACACTGAGGTGGGGGGGGGGGGGGGGACGGGACACACGGGGGGCTCGGTGGCCCCCGTGTGACACGCGCGCGGTGGTGACACGCGAGGATTCGTGTCCCCTCCGCCACCTTGTCGCCGGTGTCCCCTCCCGGCGTTTTGTCCCCCGCAGGGTGACAGTGCCACCGCAGCGCGGGGAGGGACACGGCTGTGCCACCCACGGGGGACACGGTGGGGGGGGAGGGGGGGCTGGGACACCCCCAAGAGACACTCCCGAGGTGGCCTGTCCTTGTCCCCAACGCCGTGTCCCCTCTGTGCCACCCCCGCGGTGGCCGGGGGTGGCGGAGGCTCCGGCAGCGAAGGGGTGACAGCGGCGGTGGCGGCGGTGCCAGCGCTGGCACCGGGTGGTGACAGATGGCGGAGGGACGCGGCCGCAGCCGGAATGACAGATGAGGCTCCGCCGTCACCGTGGCTGCCATCGCCACTGTCACTGTCACTGCCATCGCCGTGTCAGCGCCGGTGTCACCCGCGCCGCCGTGGCACTGTCGCTGCCATCACCGTGGCGCTGCCATCGCTGTGTCGCTGTCACCAGTGTCACCCACACCACCATGGCACTGTCACTGCCAGTGTCACCCACACCACCATGGCACTGTCACCTCTCTGTCACTGTCACCAGTGTCACCCACACCATGGCACTGTCACTGCCAGTGTCACCCACACTGCCATGGCACTGCCATCGCTGTGTCGCTGTCACCAGTGTCACCTACACCACTATGGCATTGTCACCACAGGTGTCACCCACACCAACATGGCACTGTCACCACTGTCACTGCCATCGCTGTGTCACTGTCACCAGTGCCACCCTCACCACTATGGCATTGTCACCACCGGTGTCACCCACACCAACATGGCACTGTCACCACTGTCACTGCCATCACCATGTCACTGCCATGGCTGTGTCATTGTCACCATTGTCACCCGCACCACCATGGCACTGTCACCTCTGTGTCACTGTCACCACCAGTGTCACCTGCACCGCCGTGGCACTGTCGGCCGTGGCACTGCCATCGCTGTGTCGCTGTCACCAGTGTCACCTCCACCACCATGGCACTGGCATTGTCACTGTCGCCGTGCCATGGCACTGTCCCTGTGGCTGTCACTGTCACTGTCACGACACAATCACCGGACCTATCACTGCCACTGTCACCGTCACGCCGTGGTCACCGCGGCGGTCACTGCACTGCGCCACCTCCAGCGCCGCTGTCACTGTCACCTGCGGCCACCTGCGGGGGCTCCCGCGGCCCTGCGGGGCGGCAGCGATGGAGGGAGAGGGGCGCAGAGGGAGTGGCGGCCACCCCGTGTCCCCCTGGATGTCCCTCGTGTCCCCCGGTGTCTCCCCAGGTGTCCCCCGTGTCCCCCTGTCTGTCCCCCCTTGTCCCCGCGTGTCCCCGCGCGTCCCCCTCGCCCCATCCCAGTATGGGCGTGGCCTCCGCCAGAATGGGCGTGTCCCCGGAGAGAGTGGGCGGTCCCAACTCCGCAACTGGGCGTGGCCTGAGCCGCCTGGGCGTGTCCCCGAGGGGGCGCGGCCTCTCGGGGTGGGCGTGGCCGGCGCGCGCTTCCCGCGGCAAAAGTGCGGCGGGCGCCAACTTCGGGCAAAACTTTCCCCGCGCGCCGCCGGCACCGGGACCCCCGGGACTCCCCCGGCAACCCCCGGACCCCCGGAGCCCCCCGCCATGCCCCGCCGCGGCTGACACCGCCGCCATGTACTCCCCGTATTGCCTCACCCCAGGTACGACCGGGCCGGGGGGGCCGGGACCGGGAGGCGCCCGGTAACGGCGGCGGTGGGAGCGGGAGGGGGCGGGGGGGGTTGGCCCGGTGCCCTTTGGTGCTCGCCGCCATCGGCTGCTGTCCCCCCCTCCCCCAAAAATGGGGTGTAACGGGTGGGGTTGCGACCCCTCGGCGGCCGCCGCTGCCTCCCCCGGGGCAGCGGGGACCGAGATCGGGCCGGTCCGTGATTGCTGTCCCGGAGCGGTCCCGCTGGGCTTCCCGGTACGGGGGCTCCCGGTTCTGCCTCGATGCGGAGCCGATCTGAGCCCTGGAACCCTCGGCCCGGTGCCGCCGGGGTCCCCTCCGGGGGGCGCGGGAGGTTCGGTGCGGGACCCCAGGGACGGGGCCGCCGGTGCCACGGGGGGGTTCCGCATCCCCGGCATCACCGGGACGGGCGGGACCCCGGCCCCGGAGCGGGGTTGTGGCTCCGGGATCCGTCCGAGCGCGGCCGGGAGGCTCCGGGGGGCGACTTCGGGGGCTGAACGAGCGCGAAACCCGGCGAGGGCACCGAGCCCGGGGGACGCCTCGTTCCGGGGGGGGGCTGAGGAGCGATCGCTGCGAGCCGTGGGGTCTGGGGGGGGACACCCGTGAACCCTTTTTCGGGGGAGGCCACGCGTGGGGAGAAGCAACACCGGCCGCTCCTCGGGGTGGGCACAACTCGGGGGGTTTTGGCACGGGGGTCTCCCGCCGCCCCCCCCCCCGCTATGTCCCGGGCTGCCCTCGGTGTCCCCCCAACCCCAGCGCGGTTTGCGGGGCCTCCCCGCTCCGGCCGGGCGTTGCTTTCGCCTCCCCCTCCCGGCGTTGCCCTTTTCTCCCGCTTTTCGGGGCGGTTTTGGCGGCCGGTTGCGTCTGGGCCGGCGGCCAGCGGGCGCTTTTCTCGCAGCTTCGGCGCCCGCCCCGCACACGCGTGTGCACGCGCCGGCGACGGGCCAGCGCACACGCGTGTGCCCCCCCCCCACCACCCCCCCCCAAAAAAAATCCCCCCCCCTTGCACGGGCACGCGCGTGTGTGTGCGCGCGCCCCCGGGCCTCGTGCCTGGCACACGCGTGTGCGCGCTCCCCTCGGGGCCGCCCTTTTTTTTTTTTTTTTTTTTTTTTTTTTTTTTTTAATTTTTTTTTTCGGGCTCCGCAGCCGTTCCCCCCACCTCCCCCACCCCCCCCACCCCCCCCGGGCGGTTTTTTTGGGCCGGTGCCACCGGTGGAATTTGGGGCGCTGTGGGTGTGCGTGGCACCGGGAGCACCGGGTGTTGTCACACGGCCTGCGGTGGGACGAGCGGGACCGGGGTTGTCCTGCCCGGTGTCCTGCCCGGTGTCCCCTGGCAGCGGGTCTGGCCTTTGGCTGTCGGTGCCACCTCCTTGTCGGTGCCACCTTCGTGTCCCCTCCGTGTCGCTCAGGGTGCTCCCGTGTCCCTCGGGGTGTCCCCGTGTCCCATCCCCGGAGGCGGGAGGGGGGGGGGACTCGGCTCGCTGCCACCACCCCGGCATCACCGCGGGGGCTGTCGCTGTCACCACCTGGGTGACACCCCCAGCCCCCTCTCCCGCTGCCCCCCGGGAGAGCCGCGCGTGTCACCGCCGCAGGTGCGACACGCGCGCGTGGCAGGTGTGACACGCGCGCGCCTGCGACACCCCGGCGACGAGGACCGGGGCGCGCGTCCCGCCGCCGCCGCCGCCGCCGCGCACACGTGGCGCGCCCGTGACACCCTCTCAGGTGCGGGGACACCGGCGAGAGGTCCCGGTGCCCCCCGCGCACCGCGGCTGATGCAATCCGGGGTGGGGGGGTGGGGTGGGCAGGGGGAGGCACCGCTCCCCCCCCTCCCCCCCAAACCCCCACGGGGGGGACACGCCGGGCACGCGTGTGACCCCCCGGACACGCGCGCCCGGTGCCGCCGCACCCCCCACCCCGTGTCACGCTGATGGGCTGAGCCCCCTCCCCGTGCGTCCCCCCCAACCCGTGTGTCCCCCCCCCCACCCCCCGTGTGTGTCCCCCCCCAGCCCCGGTCGCTGGCGGCATCAATAATGGAGGAGCCCTCGGCCGGGCCGGGGGGGCCCTGAATTATTGATGGGCCACAAAAAGCTTTCTTGGACGCCGCAGCACCGCGGGGCCCCCCCGGCCGGCCCGGCCTGGCACTGGGCCACCGTAGGGGGCTCGGGGGGGGTGGTAGGGGGGGTGGGAGCGGTGCGGGGTCCGCGCTGGGGAGGGAAGGAGAGCGGGGCCGGGGGGTTTGCGGGGCGGGCGAGGGGAGGGAACGCCCGGACGCGGCGCTGCCAAAACCGCATCCATCGGCCCCGCTCGCTGCGGCACCGGGACCCCCCCTCTCCCCCGCTCCCCCCGGATGTCGGGGTCCCGGTTGGGAAGCGCGGGGAAAGCGAGGGGGGAGGCGGATGCCCGGGTTCCCCTCGAGCCGCCCCGGACGCCTGGATGCTCCACGTGGCTGCGGGCAGGGCCGGGCGGGCGCTTCCTCTGCTCTGCTGCCCCCCCCCTTCCCCGCTCCCGCCGCCCCAAAATGCGCGCCCCCCCCACCCCCTCCTCCCTCCCCGAGTGCCACGATCCCCTTCCCAACGCCAGACAACCCTGCCCGTGCCAGGCTGGCCCCCCAAAACCGCCCCGGGGTCTCCCCTTTCTCTGGTCGGCTGCCAGAACCATCCGGCACCTTCTTCTCTCCGAGGCCACCTGGACGCCGAGGTGTCCCCCCCCACCCCCAGCACACACACACACCCCGGGGGTCCCTCATGGGCTTCCCCCCCCACCACTCCTGGCTCGGGGGGGGGGTCCAGGACACCCCTGGCTGGCTCGGTCCCCCCCCCCCGCCTCGGCTGCCCTCCTTCCCCCCCTCCCCACACACACGGGAGGGTCTTGGCAGCGGCGTCAGGGGCCGCCGGGGGGATTTTTGGCGGCAATTCCGGCTGTTTCGGGCTGTTTTCTCTCGCGGCGAAGCCCAGGGCCGGGGGGAGCTGGCAGCGGCGCGGGAGGGCGGGCGCTGCCGGGGCGGGAGTGGGGGGGTGGGGGGGGGGTGCCGAGGGAGGGGAGGGGTGGGAAGGGAGGGGGGGGGTTGGTTGGTTTGTGGTTTTTTTTTTTATTATTTTTTTTCTCCCTCTTTTTTTTTTTTAATTTTTCCTCTTTTTTTTTTGTCTTTTTTTTTCCCCCCTCTTTTCTGCTTTTTTTTTTTTTTTTTTGGCTGGGCTTTTCCCTTCCCCGGATCCGCCCCCCCCCCCAACCCCCTAAAACCCACCCCCCCCACCAAAACCCCCCCCTCCACCCCACCCCAGCGCTGCCGCCGCCGCCGCGCTGGCGCTTTGCCGGGCGCTCGCAGCTGCGGACGCGGCGACGTGGCTTCGCCCGAGACTGCGGCTCCAATGCGGGGCCGGCGCAGCCAATGGCAGCTCCGCGGCACCGCGGCACCGCCGCCGGACCCCGCCTCGGCACCGAGACCCCCACCCACCCCGGGACCCCCCCCTCACCGCCCCGGTGCGGCCCGGCCATGCCAAGCTCCGGGCCTGAGCTTCTGGATCTTTCTATGGGGAGGGGTCCCAGGTGTTCGGGAGGGGTCGCAGGCGTTGGGGAGGGGACCCGGGGTGTCCGGGCGGTGTCACCAGAGCCGGTGGCTCTTTGTCTTTGGTGGAGACCCAGGGGCTTCGAGCTGCTGAGCCTCGTCCACCTGATTCCCACCCTGCCCTCTCTCCTGGGAGGGTCACTCGGATGTCCGGCAGGGCTGCCAGGTGTCCGGGTGGGGTCACTCAGGTGTCCTGAGGGGTCTCAGGTGTCCTAAAGGCCAGCGGGGTCCTGAGCAGGCAGCAGGGAGAGATCCCGGTGCCAAGCACCATCCTCAGCCCTCCCCGCTGCGGCTTTGGGTTGAAAACCGCGAGGTTTGGGGCTGGGCGGGCGGGAGCCGCTGCCCAGGCCCGTTGCCGAAACGCCCAAAATTTTGGTTTTCTTTCCTTTGCACAGAGGGATTTAATTACCGGGGGGGGGTGGGTGGATGGGAAAGGAAGGGGGGGGGAAAGTGTTGGCTCCCAGTGCCTCGTCCGAGATTTTGGGGGCAGAAACGTCGGGTTTGGGCCGTTCCGTGCTGGGGCCGCCACGGGGCCGGGGCAGGCGGCCAAATCCGGGGCCTTCCCGCGCCGGTGGCGGGGGAGAGCGGGACCCCCTGGGAACCCCCCCCTTCCCGCCCCAGAGGCGTCCTCGCCCGACCCTTTTTTGCACGAGTTTGGGGTTTTTTTTTGCACGAGGGGCCGCAACAGGGGGGGCGCGCTTCCCCCAGCCCGTGTGGGTTTTTGGGGCGAAATCGCGAGGTTTTGGCGAAGCAACCGCTTCTCCTATCCCGGGGGGGGTTCAGCGCCCGCCTTGCCCCCCCCCCTCCAGGCTCCCCTCCCCCGCCCCGGGGTGCCCCCCGTTGCACGCGCGTTGCACACGCGGGGCGCGCGCGGGGCACACGCGGGGCGCACTCGCTGCCCCCCCCCCTCCCAACACCATCCGGGCCACGCCCCCCTCCGCCGAGCCACGCCCATCGGGGCACGCCCCTCCACCCTTCCCGACCAATGAGGGGGCCGCTCCCCCCGCGCGCTGCGCTCCCATTGGCCGCCGCCGCGCCGGTCCCGGTGCCAAAAAGGGGCCGCGGCGGCTCCGCGCGCTCCGCGCCCGCGCCGGCGGCGGCTCCGGGACCCCCCGACAGGGACAACCCCCCCCATCCCCTCCCCAAAATAGCGGGACCCCCTGCCCGCGCGCACACACACACACCGGCAGGGACATCCCCACAGCCGCCCCCGCACCGGGGTCACCCCCCGGTAGGGACCCCCCGCACCGGGATCCCCCCCATCGCCCGGTAACCGGGACGCCCCGGCAGCTGCGCTGCCCCGCCAGCCGGGACTCCCGCTCCTCCACCCCGCGGTCACCGGGGTCCCCGATATCTGAGCGGTTCCCCCCGCAGGGTCCGCACCCCCGGACCCGCCCCCCCCCCCTCCCGGTAGTCCCCGTTAACCCCTTCTCGCCCACTCCGTTTGCGCCCCCCCTGTCCCCGTCCGTCGCCCCCCGGTTCTGCCCCGCCGGGGCCCGACTGGCAGCTGCCTACGGCCGGGATGAGCCGCCGCGATGGTACGGACGGGACGGGCCGGGAGCGGCGGGGCCGGGCCGGGGACCGGGGACAGCCACCGGTGGTGGCACCGGGGACTGCGACAGCGGCCGGGGAGCGGCGAGCGGCGAGCGGGGAGAAGCGATGGGGAGCGGAGGCGCCGGAGACAGGGGACAGGGGAGGGTGGCACCGGGGACTGCTGGGGACGGAGATCGGCGGCGGCACCGGGCTTGGCAGCAGGGAGCGGCGCTGGGGATGGGGAGCGGGGCGGCCGAGCGGGAAAATCACCGGGAGCCGGACGGGGCTGTGGTGACAGCGGGGACCGGGCTGTGGCAGTCCCCGAGGCAGGCTTGTGATGACAGCGGGGATGAGGCTGTGCTGGCACCGGGGATGGGGCTGTGCTGGCACCGGGGATGGGTCTGTGCTGGCACCGGGGCTGAGGCTGTGCCAGCACCGGGGATGGGGCTGTGGTAGCACCGGGGATGGGGCTGTGCCGGCACCGGGGATGAAGCTGTGGTAGCACCGGGGATGAAGCTGTGGTAGCACCGGGAACGGGGCTGCACAGACACTGAGGATGAGGCTGCGGCGCTGGCACCGGGGACCGGAGCTGTGCCAGCACCGGAAACACCGGGGGACAACACAGGGACGGGACTGGGACCGGCACAGCCATCCCCGCTCCGGCCACACGGGGAGAGCCCCGCAGCACCGGGAGCCGCCTCTTGAGCCCCGGAGCCCCTCGGGCACCGGGAGCCCGGCTTATCCTCACGGGGCCGGGACTGCCGGGATCCCCCACGGGGTTGGGACCGCCGGGAAGCCCCAAGCGGGGCAGATCCCACCCCTCTGCTCCTCAAGGGGACGGGGACAGGGGGGGACGCTCCTCGCCACGGCCGCCTCCCCCAAGCCCTGTGCCCTCCCGTGCAGGATGAGTTCCACCCCTTCATCGAGGCGCTGCTGCCCCACGTCCGGGCCTTCTCCTACACCTGGTTCAACCTCCAGGCCCGCAAGCGCAAGTACTTCAAGAAGCACGAGAAGCGGATGTCCAAGGAGGAGGAGCGCGCCGTCAAGGACGAGCTGCTGGGCGAGAAGCCGGAGGTCAAGCAGAAGTGGGCCTCGCGCCTCCTGGCCAAGCTGCGCAAGGACATCCGGCCCGAGTGCCGCGAGGACTTCGTGCTGTCCGTCACCGGCAAGAAAGCGCCGTGCTGCGTCCTCTCCAACCCCGACCAGAAAGGCAAGATCCGCCGCATCGACTGCCTGCGCCAGGCCGACAAGGTGTGGCGCCTGGACCTGGTGATGGTCATCCTCTTCAAGGGCGTCCCGCTGGAGAGCACCGACGGCGAGCGCCTGGCCAAGGCGCCGCAGTGCGCCAGCCCCGGCCTCTGCGTGCAGCCCCACCACATCGGCGTCACCATCAAGGAGCTCGACCTCTACCTGGCTTATTTCGTCCACGCGCCAGGTGAGTGTGCCGGAGCCGCGCCCTCGCCGCCACACCCACCCCCTCCGAGCTGTGCGGGTTTTGGTGCTTCCTCGATGAGGAAGAGGGGGTGGGCACCTGCAAGCCCCCCCAAAACGGGGATCCTCGGTCCCACCTGGGGCGTCCCCGGCCGGCCTCGCTCGCACAAAGCCGCGCCGAGTGCCAACGCACGCGCCCGGGCGCCGCCTGCCAAGCCCGCCTGCCAGGGTGGGCACCGGGACGGCGCCGGGGGGGTTGTTTGGCACCGGGGATGGGGCGCCGAGCAGTGCCGGGCACCGGGGATCCGCGGGGTCCCCTGGTGCCCCCCCCCCACCTCGGGTGGGGGTCACACGCAGCTGAGGTGGGGGTCACGCACGGGGGACACCCCATGTGTGTGTCGGGGGGACCCCAGCCCGGCATCGCCGCTGCGCCGAGGGAGGATTTTGGGGACAAATCTAAAGTGTTTGGGTCACTCCCGGCTGCCTCGCTGCTCCCCGGGCGCTGAGGGCGAAGGAAGCGCTTTGGGGGTGCTGATGCTGCCCCCCTCCCCAAATCCCCCTGCACGCCAGAGCCGCCACACCCACGGGGGGGTGAGGGGGTCTCAGCTCCCCCCCCCCCATGCCCCCCGGCCCAGCTGCCGGGGCTCCAATCCCCCAAACGCGGCTCCCACCCGGCGCTGCCAAAATGGCCCCGGTTGGCACCGTGCCCCCGTGCGCGGCACGAGGCCCCGCCAGCAGCCCCGGCACCCCCCCCTCGCCAACCTCCAGCAGCAACACCCCCCCCCCGCGCCCCCCCGCCCCCTCCCCACGCCGGGGGGGCCCTTTGGCTGCTGCGGGCCGGGGTGGGGGGGGGCGCGGGGGGGGGCTCGGTGCCAACCCCCCCTTGCGCGTAAGATGGCGGCGCTTGTTGGCACCCGAAACGCTCTGCGGCACCGCGGCCCCGCGCCGGGACCCTGGCGCTGTGGGGACCCCCCCCCGGCTTCCCCCGAACCGGGACCCCCGTGCCAAGGGGTGGGTGTCACACCTACAGCCCCCCACCATCGTCACAGCCCCCCCCAGCCTGGCGCCCCCACCCTCCGAGCTGCCCCTTGCACACGCGTGTGCCCCTGGGGGGGACACGTGGGGACATGGGGGTCTCCTTCCCCCAATTTGGGGGGGGGCATCCAGGTTCACTCTGGGGGGGGGACATGAGGATGGGGTGAGTTGGGGGCTGCAGGCAGGTTTGGGGGGGGGGGTCGGGATGCAGCCCTGGGGGTCTCTGGGAGGGTGGGGGCAGTTCCAGGTGGGCTGCAGGAGTTGCCCAGGTGCTGGTGACCCCCCCTCCCCCCCGTAGGGTGGGGGACACAGGTGCAGCGGGGGGGGACACCCCGCGAGGGGGAGTGGGGGCGCAGCTGCCCAGCAGCACCTGCCCACCCCCCACCCCCCCCGCGGTGGCTTTGGGGCGGGAGGGGCTGTGGAGGTGGGGGGGGCTGAGGTAGGATGGGGTGCAGGGACCCCCTCCCTCGCCGGGTCTGGAGGGGTTTGGGGGCTGACCCGGGGAGGGGGGGACCAGCACGCGCCCGCCACGCGCGCCCCAAACACGCCCCCCCCCCCATCTCAGCCGAGGTCACGACCCCACACGTGCCCCACTGACCCCTGACCCCCCCCGCCCCGCGGGGTCACCACGGGGACGGGGATGTGTGGGGGGGGGCGCTGTTCCCCCGCCCCCCCCCCCGCCCGGGATGGTTCAGTCCTCTCTTGGGGCGGGGGGGGCACACAGAGCCCTGCGACCCCCCCGCGGGCATTGGGAGACCCCCAGGCCCATCCTGGGGGGGGGGGGGGCTCAAGGTGTGGGCCACCCATTCCCGAGGGATGGGGGGTCCCGGGGGTGGGGGCTTCCCAGGTGTGAGGGGGGGGGGCACCCAGGCGAGCAGGACCGGGGGGGGGGGGTGTTGGGATGGGAGGGGGGGTTGGGGGGGGGGGGGAAACCCAGGCGTCCGGGTGCCCCCCCCCGCCCCGCTCCGCACAGACAATGGGCGCTTTGTTGGCGCTGCCCGTTGGCGGGGGGCCAGCGCATTCCTGGCCCCCGGCCCGGCCCCACGGCGGCCCCCGGCCTCCCCCCCCCCCAACCCCGGCCCGGCCCCCTGCCAACCCCCGACCCCCCCCCCCGCCAGCGCCGCCTGTGCGCGCCCCCCCCCCCCACTCCTTCCTCATCACCTGGCTGGGGGGGGGGGCGGTGCGGGGAGGAGGGGGACACCCCCACACCCCCACACCTGGGTGCTGGCGGGGCTCGGGGTGGGGGGGAGCGGCCGGGGTGGGGTGGGAATTGCGGGGTGGGGGGGCTGCGGGTGCTGGCGAGGTCCCGGCGGGCGCTCACCTCGAACGACCCCGCGGGAACAAGGGGCCCTTCAGCGCCGGCAGCGGCGGGGCGGGGCCGCCCCTCCCACCCCGGGGGGCATCGCGGGGTCCCCGGGGTCGCGGGAAGGAGGAGGGGGAGGGGGGAAAGGAGGGGGGGCGGGGGGGGGGACACCCCCCGTGTCCGCGTCTGACCCCGTTTGTTCGACTCTTCCCTCGCCCCCCCCTCCCCAAAATCAGATTCCGGACAATCTGACAGCTCAAACCCCCAGGGGGATGCGGACATCAAACCACTGCCCAACGGTGAGTGACCCCTGCCACCACGCCGTGTCACCAGTGTCCCCTCAGTGTCCCTCCCCTGCCGTGTCACCAGTGTCCCCTCAGTGTCCCCCCCCCGCCCACCGTGTCACCACTGTCCCCTTATCCCCTCTGTGCCCCTCCCCCCACAGTGCCCCCTGTCCCCGGCATCCCCCTGCACTGTCCCCAAGTGTCACCACTGTGCCCCTCCATGTCACCCCCACGGTGTCCCCCAGTGTCCCCTTATCCCCTCTGTCCCTTCTGTGCCCCCCCCCCCCCCCGCAGTGCCCTCCATCCTCAGTGTCCCCTTGCAGTCCCCAGTGTCCCCTTGCAGTGTCCCCAAGTGTCCTCAGTGTCCCCACCATGTCCCCAGTGTCCCCTCAGTGTCCCCTTGCAGTGTCCCCAAGTGTCCTGAGTGTCCCTCAGTGTCCCCAAGGAGTTCCACCCCCTGTCAACCGCCTCCGATGTCCCCCAAGTGACCCCCCCCCATTGTCCCCAGGGCACCTGACCTTCCAGGACTGCTTCGTGACCTCGGGGGTCTGGAACGTGACAGAGCTGGTCAGGGTGTCCCAGAGTAAGTGGGGACACTGGGGGTGGCAGGGAGGGGACAGGAGTGGGTGGCTGAGAAAAAAGGTGGGGGGTGGTCCCACGTGGGGTCCCCCACGTGTCCCCTGTGTCCCCCTCCTCCTCCAGCCCCCGTGGCCACGGCGTCCGGCCCCAACTTCTCGCTGGCCGACCTGGAGAGCCCGGGGGGCTACTACAACATCAGCCCCGTCGCCCTCGGCCGCCGGCCCCTGGGACCCCCCACCGCCAGGTACCGCCGCCCCCCCGACCCCAAATTTGGGGGGGGGGCTGCTCCCTCACTTTTGGGGTGTTCCCCTCCCCAACTCCCTAGGACTCCCCAAGCTTTGGGGTCTGGATGTTCTCTCTCGCCCCCCCACAAGCCCCTTGGACCCCCCCATGCCAAAACCCTGCCTGGGTGCCCCGTTTGGGGGTTGACCACCCACCCAGCCCCCCTCCCCAATTTAGGGTGTTCCCCACCAGGGGCTCCTCAACTCCCCAGGGACCCCCAAGACCCCCAAACCCTGAAGATTTGGGGGCTCTCCTTTGCATCCCACCAACACCTGGGACCCCCTCTGCACACCTGGGTCCTATTGAGGGGAGGAGGGGCTGGGACCCCTGGGCTCTCCCGGTGCGGGGGGTGACACTCCCCACCCCGGGGGTGACACCTCTGTCCCCACAGCGGCCCGAAGCGCCCCAAGGCGCTGGATGAGGGGGACCTGGAGGGTCCCGGGGACGACGTCTTCTACCCCGGGCCGGGGCGGTCCCCAGCCCCCGGCAGCAGCCAGGGGCCCTGGGGGGGGGACGTTGACACCGGTGGGTGAGACACGGGGGGGGTCTGGGGGCGTGGGGGTGACACGGGGAGGGGGGTGGGGGACAGATGTGGCCGGAGGAGGGGACATTGGGAGGGACATTGCCGGGGGGACACCGCGGGGTGGGGGGTGGGGGGTAACGGGGAGGCTGCGAGGGGAGGCACGGGGTGGGTGGGGGGGGGTCTGGGGGCACACGGGGACAAATCTGTGGAGGGACGGGGGGTCTGGGGGGGTGCTGGGGTCCGGCTGCCCCCCCCCGCCCCAGACCCCCTGGCCCCCCCAGGCCCGGCGGCGCTGAAGAAGTCGGGGAAGTTGGATTTCTGCAGCGCCCTGTCGGGGCACGGGGCCGCGCCCCGCATGGCCTTCGGCCACCACCCCCTGCCCGTCCTGGCCGGCGTCCGCCCCGGTGAGACCCCACACCCCCGGACCTCCTTCCCCCGGGCCCCCCCCCCACCCCGCCTCGCCCCGCGACCCCTGCTCGGGGTGGCTCCGGGGGGCAGCTGGGTGACCCTGGGCGGGGCAGCGGGGGGGATCTCCCTATGGCTCGGGCGGGCGGGCGGGGGGTCGGTCCGGCCCTTCAAAGGGAAGGGAGCGGGTGGGGAGAGGGGGGTCCCCGTGACCGCCGGGGGGTCCCGTGGCCGCCGGCGCTGGCGCTGAGGGTCCCTGCAGGCAGCCCGCGGGCCACGGCCTCGGCGCTGCACTTCCCGTCGGGGTCCCTCCTGCCCCAGTCGAGCCCCTACTTCGCCCACCCCACCATCCGCTACCACCACGGGCAGGACTCGCTCAAGGACTTCGTGCAGTTCGTCTGCGCCGACGGCGCCGCCCAGGGCCCCCAGGTGCGGCGGGGACGGGCGCGGGGGGTCGCGGGGAAAGGCCCGGGGGTGGCCGGGGACACGCGGGGACACCGGGGACGCCCCGTCCGGGGGAGGGGCGGGGCCTGGCTCAGAACGAGGCTCAAGGAGGCGTGGCCGCTCCTTCCCCCTCCCCCGGATGCCAATGAGGAGGTGGGGGCGCGTATGCAAATGAGGTGCTGTCGGAGGGCCAATAGAGGCGTGCGATGCGAATAAGGCCGGAGGGGCGGTGCCCGTATGCAAATAGTGACAGAGGGGCGGGGCCTGTATGCAAATGAGCCCGCGCTGGCTGCGGCAGGGGGTGACGGCGACCCGCCCCCCCCGCCCCAAAATCCCACCTGGGGACCCCCAACGTGGGGGAGACGTCCCACCTGGGGAAATCCCACCTGGGGAAATCCCACCTGGGGGATCCCACACTTGGGGTACCCCCACTGGGGGGAGCGACTTCCCACCTGGGGGATCCCCACGTAGGAACCCCCCACGTAGAACCCCCTCCCCCCATCCTCCGCCCCAGGCGCACCTGTGCCAGGTGCGAGGGGCCGCAGGACCCCTTCCCCGCCCCGCGCCACTGCCCACCCGCCCCGGGGCTCCCGGGGGTCCCGTCACCGTGTTCTCGTTGCAGCCGTGCGGGGCGCAGGGCCGGGCCGGGGGGGCTGCGGGGGCCCCCTTGGCCCGACCCCTGCCCCTGCCCCCGCCGGAGCCCAAAGCCCCCAGCGGCCCCCCCGGCGGAGCCCCCGCCGCACCCCGTAAGTGCCCCCCCCTGCACCCCCCCGCGCCCCCCCACGGCACCCCCACGGCACCCCCACGGCACCCACTGCGCCCGCAGCCGGGCCCTGGCCGTGGGGGGCGGGGGGCAGGGGGGCCCGGCAGGTGAGGGGGGGGTGCAGGCAGGTGCAGGGGGTGTGCCCAGGTGTGGGGTGCAGGTGCCCGGATGTGTGGGGTAGGGCAGCGGTGGGGGTGCAGGTGCTCAGGTGTGGGCGGCCCCAGGTGTGGGGTGCCAAGTGCTCGGATGTGGGTGCCCCCAGATGTGGGGTGCAGGTGCTCAGGTGTGAGTGCAGGTGCCCAGCTGTGGGTGCCCCCAGATGTGGGGTGCAGGTGCGTGGGGTGCAGGTGCTTGGATGTGGGGTGCAGGTGCCCAGATGTGGGGTGCAGGTGCTCAGGTGTGAGTGCAGGTGCCCAGGTGTGGGGTGCAGGTGCTCGGATGTGGGTGCCCCAGGTGTGGGTGCAGGTGCTCAGGTGTGAGTGCAGGTGCCCAGGTGTGGGGTACAGGTGCTCAGGTGTGAGTGCAGGTGCCCAGGTGTGGGTGCTCCCAGATGCGGGGTACAGGTACCTGGATGTGGGGGTGCAGAAGGCTGCAGGTGACACCTGGGGAGCTCGTGGCTGGCGCCAGCAGCCACCCCGGGGTGACCCGGCACGGGGTGACACACCTGTGACCCAGGTGGTCTCAGGGTGCCGCTGGGGCAGCTGATGGGGGCTGCCTGGGGAGGACCCCAAGGTGTCCCTGAGACAGGTGACAGAGTGACCCAGGTGATGGGGGCTACCTGGGGAGGACCCCAAGGTGTCCCCGAGACAGGTGACAGAGGACCCAGGTGCCAGGTGTGCGCAGGAGGTCCCCGATGTGTCCCAGGACAGCAGCCAGGGGGTCCCCCAGGTGTCCCCCAGGTGACCAGGGCTGCCCAGAGGGTTTCCCCTGGGGCAGGTGACAAGGAGCCAGGGGGCAGCAGGTGACGGGGGTGCCCCAGGTGACAGGTGCCCCCGCCCGGCCCGGCTGCCCGTGCATCATCACCTGCATCGTCATCGCTGTCACCTGCCCGGCGCCTCATCCCTCCCCCCATTCCAGCCCCGGTTCCTTCGCCATTTCCCCTCCTTTTTACCCCATTTTCGCTCCGGGGTGGGGGGCGGGGAGGTGCGGGTGGGCGGGGCATCCTGGACCCGGACTCTCCCCGCCCCCGAGGGCAGGTGACAACACCTGGACGCTCCATCCTCGGCGTGGGGCGGGGGGGACACCTGGGAGAGGGGGTGGGGGGGGTCCCTCACAGGTAAGTACGGGGTGGGGAGGGGGGTCCCACTCGCCGCCGCGCACCCGTCACTGGGGGGGGGTCTCGGGGGGGGAGGGTGGTGGGGAGGGGGCTCTGCACACCTGCCCGGGCTCTGCACACCTGGCGGGGGGGGCGGTGCCGGGCTGAGCCCGCTCTCCCCGCAGCATTCGCAGCGTCAGGCGCCGCCGCTGCCCCCCGCCTTGTCGGCCTCGGACCCCGCGACGGCAACTTTCTGACCCTCCCCCAGCAGCAGGTACGGCCCCGCCCTCCCCGCACCTGCCGACACACCTGGGACATCCCTTCGTGGGCATCCAGACCCTCCCTGCACACTGGGGTCTCCCCCACCAGACTTGGGACCCTCACTGGACACCTGAATCGTCCCCTCACCTGGGGAGGACACCTGAGACCCCCCACGGGACACCTGAGACCCCCCCAGACACCTGAGTCCCCTCCAGGACACCCTGGGTGCCCCCACACACACCTGAGGACTCCCCCCTGCACACCTGGGACCCCCTCCCAGAGTTTTGGGTCACCTCCTTTGACCCCTGAGCCCCCCTTGCACACCTGAGCCCCCCAAACCCCCTGGGTGTCTCCCCCGCCCCTGCCCACCGGAGCCCCCCCTCCCGGCCGCGCTCCCGCGGTGACGTCACCGCGGGGACAAAGAGGGGCGTGGCCAAGCCCAGCGGGGCCGCCATTGGCCCCCCCGGCGCCGTGGCACGACGCCCGATTGGCTGCCTGCCCTGTGGCACCGAGCGCTGATTGGCTGGCGCCGGCGCGGGACCGCGGCGGGGCTCGGAGCCAATAGGACACGGGGGAAAGGGGGGGGGGGCACCAGGGCTGGCAGCCAATGGGGCTCTCGGCGGGCCAAGCAGCGCGGAGCCTGATTGGCTGGCACCGTCAGGCAGCAGGGGGCGGAGCCAGCGTCGATTGGCTGGCACCGGCAGGGCCTTGGCAGGCTGCGGGCGCTGCGGCGGCACGGCGCGATCCCATTGGCTGGGAGCGGTGGTGCGGTGGCGGGGCAGCCAATAGCGGGGCGGCTCTGGCGGGGGGGGCGTGGCCATGCCAGGGGAGGGGGTCGTGCCCCCCCACGCCCCCCCCCAGGCCATGTGCCCGCATTGAGGCCTTGGGGGACCCCCGGGCTTGGGGGGGGCTCAGCCCTTCCTGGGGGGGTGTGGGGGCCCAGGAATGACCCCCCCACCCATTTGGGGGGTTTCACACCCCCCCCCCCATTCCAGAGACCCCCGAGCACAGAGGGGGGGTCCCCAACTCCTTTTGGGGGAGGGGGGGTCAGGAGAGTCTGGGGTGTCCCCTCATCCCCCCCCCCATAGCGACCCCCGATTCATAAGGGGGGGGTCTCTACCCCTGGGGGGGGTGGGGACCCTCAAACATGGGGGGTACAACCCCCCCCCCCCACCCAAGGGGGGTTTGATGTTCTGGGGGGGTCGCAGAGGGCTGGGGGGAGGGGGGGGTCAGGGATTGGGGGGGGTCAGGGATGGGCTGTGCCCCCCCCCCCCACTGACCCCCATTTCCCCCCCCCCAGTCCTGGTTCCTCTGACGCTGCCCCCCCCCGGACGAGGAGAAACCGCCCGGAAAAAAAACAAAAAAAACAACAAAAAAACAAAAAGGAGAAAAAACCGAAAAACCCCCCCCCATCACAAACAAAACAAAAAACACAAAAACCCCACAAAATCCCAAAAAAAAAAAAAAAAAAAAAAAGACAAAACCTTCCCCCCCCCCAAAAAAAACCAACAAACCGCAGCCCCCCCCCCGCCCCCTCCTTTACCCACACATCCCCCACCCCAAAAAAATAAAATTCCCGCCCCCCCCCCCCCCCCCGCAATCCTCGCCGCCGTCCGCCCCCCGGGGGGGGGTCCTGACCCCACCCCCACGACGTGGATGAGGGTTCGGCCTCTCTGATGTGTCCCCCCTCCCCAAAAAAAACGCCCCCCCCGGCACACACAGGGTCACCCCCGGGGGGGGAAATTGGGGGGGAGGGGGTGTGCAAAATTGAGGCGCTGAGGCGGGCGGGAGGGGGCGTTTAAAAAAAACCCAACCCCACCCCCCCCCAAAAAAATCGCGCTTCACATCTCCACCCCCCCCCAAAAAAAAAAAAAAAAAAAAATCCGCCCCCCCCCCGTGCACACGCGTGTGCAAAACCCCCCCCCCCTCCCCAAAATCACCAGCACCAGCACACGCGCGGGCCGGGGGGGAGGGGCGCGCCCCCCCCTCGCTGCAGGCCAGCGAGCGGGGGGGGCAGCGGGGACCCGACCCCCCCCCCCGGAGACACCCCCCCCCCCAAAAGCTTGGGGTCCCCCCCCCACATTTTCCCCCCTTTTTAACCCCCACATCCTCCAGCTCATTTTTTTAATTAAGTGCAATTACCCCCCCCCCCCGCCGCCCCCCCCTCCGGGGTCAAACTCCCGCGTTTTGGGGTCAAACCCCTCCCCTCCCCAGCCTGATTTGGGGTCAAACCCCGTTTACCCCCCCCACCCCCCCCCCCCCACCCCGTTTTGGGTCAGACCCCCCCCTATTTGGGGACCCACCCCTATTCGGGACCCCCCCCATTTGGGGACTCCCCCCCATTTGGGACCCCCCCATTTGGGGACCCACCCCATTTTGGGGTTCGCCCCCCACCCCGTTTTGGGTCAGACCCCCCCTATTTGGGACCCCCCCCATTTGGGGACCCCCACCCATTGGGACCCCCCCATTTGGGACCCCCCCCCCATTTTGGGGCTCGCCCCCCACCCGTTTTGGGTCAGACCCCCCCCATTTTGGGGACCCCCCCATTTGG
>WQNJ02000252.1:0-48812 GCA_016584745.2 Phylloscopus trochilus trochilus | reverse complement strand
CACCGGGCCCTTCCGGCCCATCACCTGTGAGACAGGTGAGACAGGGGACAGGTGAGACAGGGACAGGTGAGACAGGGACAGGTGAGACAGGTGTGACACCCTGGGCTTCGGCCACCGGGCCCTTCCGGCCCATCACCTGCCGACAGGTGGGACAGGTGGGACAGGTGGGGACAGGTGGGACAGGTGAGACAGGTGGACACCCTGGGCTTCGGCCACCAGGCCCTTGCGGCCCATCACCTGGGGACAGGTGAGACAGGGACAGGTGAGACAGGTGAGACAGGTGAGACAGGTGAGGACAGGTGAGACAGGTGGGACAGGGACAGGTGAGACACCTGGGACACGCCCTGAGCCTCGGCTACGGGGCCCTTCCGGCCCATCACCTGTGAGACAGGTGGGACAGGTGAGACAGGGACAGGTGAGACAGGTGAGACAGGTGAGACAGGGACAGGTGAGACAGGTGAGACAGGTGAGACAGGGACAGGTGTGACAGGTGAGATAGGTGAGACACCTGGGACACTGTGACACTGACACCTGGGACACGCCCTGGGCTTTGGCCACGGGGCCCTTGCGGCCCATCACCTGGGGACAGGTGAGACAGGTGAGACAGGGACAGGTGAGACAGGTGGGACAGGTGGGACAGGTGGGACAGGTGGGACAGGTGAGACAGGTGGGACACTGTGACACCCTGAGCCTCGGCCACCGGGCCCTTCCGGCCCATCACCTGGGGACAGGTGAGACAGGTGAGACAGGTGAGACAGGGACAGGTGAGACAGGTGTGACACCTGTGACAGGGACACTGTGACACTGACACCTGGGACACCCTGCGCTTCTGCCACTGGGGCCCTTCCGGCCCATCACCTGCGGACAGGTGGGACAGGTGGGACAGGGACAGGTGAGACAGGTGTGACAGGTGAGACAGGTGTGACAGGTGAGACAGGTGGGGACAGGTGAGACAGGTGTGACACCCTGGGCTTCGGCCACCGGGCCCTTCCGGCCCATCACCTGGGGACAGGTGAGACAGGTGAGACAGGGACAGGTGAGACACCTGGGACACGCCCTGTGCCTCTGCCACCGGGCCCTTCCGGCCCATCACCTGCGGACAGGTGGGACAGGTGAGACAGGGACAGGTGGGACACCTGGGACATGGGGAGGGGGTCCCAGAGCCGTTTTTTGGGGGTTCCAGGGTCATTTCTGGGGGTCCCAGGCCGTTTTTCGGGGGTCCCAGAGCCGTTTTTGGGGGTCCCGGGGTCATTTTTGGGGGTCCCAGACCATTTTCAGGGGTCCCGGGGTCGTTTTTGGGGGTCCCAGACCCATTTTTGGGGGTCCCAGGGCCGTTTTTGGGGGTCCCAGACCCATTTCTGGGGGTCCCAGACCCATTTTTTGGGGGTCCCGGGCCCGTTTTTGGGGTCCCGGGCCCGTTTTTGGGGGTCCCGGGGCCGTTTTTGGGGATCCCAGAACCATTTTCGGGGGTCCCAGGTCCGTTTTTGGGGGTCCCGGGCCCATTTTTGGGTGTCCCCAGACCCGTTTTTGGGGGTCCCAGGGCCGTTTTTTGGGGGTCCCAGACCCATTCCTGGGGGTCCCAGACCCATTTTTGGGGGTCCCAGGGTCATTTTTGGGGGTTCCAGACCCATTTTTTGGGGGTTCCGGGGTCATTTTTGGGGGTCCCAGACCCATTTTTGGGGGTCCCAGAGCCGTTTTTGGGGGTCCCAGGCCCATTTTTGGGGGTCTCAGACCCGTTTTTGGGGGTCCCGGGTCATTTTTTGGGGGTCCCAGACCCGTTTTTGGGGGTCCCGGGGTCATTTTTGGGGGTCCCAGACCCGTTTTTGGGGGTCCCAGGCCCATTTTTGGGGGTCCCAGACCCGTTTTTCGGGGGTCCCAGACCCATTTTTGGGGGTCCCGGGGTCATTTTTGGGGGTCCCAGGCCCGTTTTTGGGGTCCCTCACCGCCGACATGTCGTAGATGTGGGTGGAGCCCATCATGGCCGTGCCCACGGTCGCCGTTCGCTTCTCGGGGACCACCGTGAACAGCTGGGGGGTCTCGCTCCTTTTTGGGGGGGGTTCACGGGGGGGTCAGGGGGCTCCTAAAAACCCCAAAATCCCCCCTAAAAACCCCCTAGGACCCCCAAATCCTTCCAAAATTCCTGCCTGAACCCCAACCTCTCTGAGCCCCCCAAAACCTCCCAGAATTCCCCCCCAAAACCTCCTAAAATCCCCCCAAAACCCCCCTCCCAAACTCCCTTCAAAACCCCCCAAATTTCCCAGAATCTCCCAAAATTCCCCCCAAAACCTCCCCTAAATCCCCAAAATCTCTTCAAATCCCCCCAAAATCCCTCAAAACTCCCCCCAAAACCTCCCAAAATTCTCCAAAACCTCCCCTAAACCCCCAAAATCTCTTCAAATCCCCCCAAAAACCTCCCCCCAAATTCCCCAAAATCTCCCCAATATCCCCAAATCTTTCCGAAACCTCCCAAAATCCCCCCACAACCTCCCAAAATTCCTCAAAAATTCCCCCCAAAACTCCCCAAAATCCCCCCAAAATCTCCCCCAAACCCCACAAATCCCTCAAAATTCCCGCCAAAATCCCCCAAAATTCCCCCTAAACCCCCCCAAAACCTCCTAAAATCCCTCAAAATCTCCCAAACTCCCCAACCCCCCTCCAAAATCTCCTCAAACCCACCCAAAACCTGCCCCAAATCCCCCAAAACTACCCCAAATCCCCCAAAAATCTCTTCCAATCCCCCCCAAATCCCCCAAAATCCCCCCAAAATCTCCAAAATCCCCCCAAAACCTCCCCAAATCTTTCCAAATTCCGCCTCGAAACCCCCCCAAATCCCCCAAATCTCTTCAGATCCCCCCAAAATCTCCAAAATCCCCCAAAATCTCCCAAAATCCCCCAAAATTCCCCCAAGTCCCTCAAAATTCCCCTCAAAAATCTCCAAAATCCCCCAAATTCCCCAATATCCCCCAAAATTCCCCCCAAATCTTTCTAAGTTCCCCCAAAATCTCTTCAAATCTCCCAAATCTTTCCGAAACCCCCCAAAATCTCCCCAAAATCTCTCCAAATCCCCCCCCAAATTCCCCAAATTCCCTCAAAATCCCCCAAATCTCCCAAAATTCCCCCCAAATCCCCCTCACCCGTCCATGGCCTCCTCGATTTTCTTCTTGCGCAGCTCGATCAGCTCCGGGGTCTCCATCCCGGCCGGCACCGAGGAGAAGCCCCCCCGGGGTGATCAACCCGCTGGGGGAGGGGAGAGAGGGGGGCTCAGGGGGCACCCAAGGGTGGGGGGGGCACCCAAGGGTGGGGGGGAGGGGGAAGGAAGAACCCAAATCTCCCCCCTCCCCAAAAAAGGAAACCCCAGGGGATTCTCTGTCTTTATTGGGGAGGGGGGTTTGGGGGTCCCTTGGGTGCTGGGGGAGGGTCACCCTGAGTTCTTGGGGGTCCCTGGGGGGTCCTTTGGGTGTCCCAGGGGGTTTTTGGGGTGCCCTGGGTTTTCTTTGGGGTTCCCCGGGGTGCCCTGGGCAGGGTTTGGGGGTTCCCAGGGGTGTCCCCTGAGTGTTTTTTAGGGTTCCCTGGGTGTTTTTTTTGGGGTGTCCCTGGGGGTTTTTTGGGGGGTCCCTGAGGTGCCCTGGGGGGGTTTTGGGGCCACCCTGGGGGGTTTTTTGGGGTTCCCAGGGAGTCCCCTGGGTGTTTTTGGGGGCACCCCAGAGGTTTTTTAGGGTGCCCTGGGTGTTTTTGGGTGTCCCCAGGGTATCCCAGGGTGTTTTTTGGGGTGCCCAGGAGTGCCCAGGGGGGTGTTTTTGGGGTGTCCCTGGGTGTTTTTGGGGCACCCCAGGGGTTTTTTTAGGGTGCCCTGGGTGATTTGGAGGTGTCCCTGGATGTTTTTTGGGTGTCCCAGGGTGTTTTTGGGGTCCCTGGGGTGCCCCGGGGGTGTTTTTGGGGTGTCCCAGGGGTGATTTTGGGGTGCCCAGGGGGTGTTTTTGGGGCGTTTTTGGGGGTCCCCGGGGTGTTTTTGGGGTTCCCTGGGTGTTTTTGGGGGTCCCCTGGGTGTTTTTGGGGCTGTTTTTAGGGTGGTTTTGGGGCGTTTTTTGGGCTGTTTTTTGGGGTGTTTTGGGGTGTTTTTGGGCTGTTTTTGGGTGTTTTTGGGGTCCCCGGGTGTTTTTGGGGTTCCCTGGCTGTTTTTCGGGGTGTTTTTGGGCTGTTTTTGGGTGTTTCTGGGGTGTTTTTGGGCTGTTTTTGGGGTTCCCTGGCTGTTTTTGGGGTGTTTTGGGCTGTTTTTGGGCTGTTTTTGGGGTGTTTTGGGTGTTTTTGGGCTGTTTTTGGGTGTTTTTGGGGCTGTTTTTGGGGTGTTTTTGGGCTGTTTTCGGGGTGTTTTTGGCTGTTTTGGGGGCGTTTTTGGGGTGTTTTTGGCTGGTTTGGGGTGTTTTTGGGTGTTTTTTGGGTGGTTTGGGCTGTTTTTGGTGTTTTTCTGGCTGTTTTTGGCTGTTTTGGGCTGTTTTTGGGCTGTTTTGGGCTGTTTTTGGGCTGTTTTCGGGCTGGTTTTGGGCTGGTTTTGGGTGTTTTTGGGCTGTTTTGGGCTGTTTTTGGGCTGTTTTTCGGGCTGGTTTTGGGCTGGTTTTGGGCTGTTTTTGGGCTGTTTTTGGGCTGTTTTCGGGCTGGTTTTGGGCTGGTTTTGGGTGTTTTTGGGCTGTTTTGGGGTGGTTTTCTGGCTGTTTTTGGGGTCCCTGGGGTGTTTTTGGGCTGTTTTTGGGCTGTTTTTGGGCTGTTTTCGGGCTGGTTTTGGGTGTTTACGGGTGTTTTTGGGCTGTTTTTGGGGCTGTTTTTTGGGGTGTTTTGGGCTGTTTTTGGCTGTTTTTGGGTGTTTTGGGGCGTTTTTGGGCTGTTTTTGGGTGTTTTGGCTGTTTTTGGGCTGTTTTCGGCTGTTTTTGGGCTGGTTTTGGGTGTTTATGGGCTGTTTTTGGGCTGTTTTCGGGCTGTTTTTGGGCTGTTTTCGGGTGTTTTTGGGCTGTTTTTGGGTGTTTTGGGCTGTTTTTGGGGTGTTTTGGCTGTTTTTGGGTGTTTTTGGGTGTTTTTGGGTGTTTTTGGGTGTTTTTGGGCTGTTTTTGGGGCTGTTTTTGGGCTGTTTTCGGGCTGTTTTTGGGGTTCCCAGGGTGTTTTGGGGCTGTTTTTGGGGCTGTTTTTTGGGGCTGGTTTTGGGCTGGTTTTGGGGTTCCCAGGGTGGTTTTGGGTGTTTTGGGGCTGTTTTTGGGTGGTTTTGGGCTGTTTTGGGGTGTTTTTGGGCTGTTTTTGGGCTGGTTTTGGGCTGGTTTTGGGCTGTTTTTGGGCTGTTTTTGAGCTGTTTTTGAGCTGTTTTTGAGCTGGTTTTGGGGTGTTTTTGGCTGTTTTTGGGCTGTTTTGGGGTCCCTGGGTGTTTTTGGGGTGTTTTGGGGCTGTTTTTGGGCTGTTTTTGGGCTGTTTTTGGGCTGTTTTTGGGTGTTTTTGGGTGTTTTTGGGCTGTTTTGGGGCTGTTTTTGGGGCTGTTTTTGGGTGTTTTTGGGTGTTTTGGGCTGTTTTTGGGCTGTTTTTGCGCTGTTTTGGGCTGTTTTTGGTGTTTTGGGCTGTTTTTGGGCTGTTTTTGGGCTGTTTTTGGGGCTGTTTTTGGGCTGTTTTTGGGTGTTTTTGGGCTGTTTTTGGGCTGTTTTTTGGGGTGGTTTTGGGCTGTTTTGGGGTGTTTTTGGGCTGTTTTTGGGCTGTTTTTGGGCTGTTTTTTGGGCTGTTTTTGGCTGTTTTTGGGCTGTTTTGGGGCTGTTTTTGGGTCTTTTTGGGTGTTTTGGGCTGATTTTGGGCTGTTTTTGGGTGTTTTTGGGGTGTTTTTGGGCTGTTTTTGGGGGCGTTTTTGGGGTGTTTTTGGGCTGTTTTGGCTGTTTTCGGGCTGTTTTTTGGGCTGTTTTTGGGTGTTTTGGCTGTTTTCGGGCTGGTTTTGGGCTGTTTTTGGGTGTTTTTGGCTGTTTTCGGGCTGGTTTTGGGCTGTTTTGGGGGTTCCCTGGCTGGTTTTGGGCTGTTTTTGGGGTGTTTTTGGGCTGTTTTTGGGTGTTTTGGGCTGTTTTTGGGGCTGTTTTGGGCTGTTTTTCGCTGTTTTGGGCTGGTTTTGGGCTGTTTTTTGGGCTGTTTTTGGGCTGTTTTGGGCTGTTTTTCGCTGTTTTGGGCTGGTTTTGGCTGTTTTTGGGCTGGTTTTGGGGTCCCTGGGTGTTTTGGGCTGTTTTGGGGTGTTTTGGGCTGTTTTTGGGGTGTTTTTTGGGGTTCCCTGGCTGTTTTTGGGCTGTTTTGGGGCATTTTTGGGCTGTTTTTGGGATGTCCCTGGGTGTTTTTGGTTTCCCTGGGTGTTTTTGGGCTGTTTTTTGGGCTGTTTTTGGGTGTTTTTGGGGTTCCCTGGGCGTTTTTGGGTGTTTCTGGGCTGTTTTGGGCTGTTTTTGGCTGTTTTGGGTGTTTTTGGGCTGTTTTTGGGGTGTTTTTGGGCTGGTTTTGGGTGTTTTTGGGCTGTTTTGGGGCTGTTTTGGGCTGTTTTGGGGCTGTTTTTTGGGCTGTTTTTGGGCTGTTCTTGTCTATTTTTGGGCTGTTTTTGAGGTGGTTTTGGGCTGTTTTGGGCGTTTTCTGGTGTTTTTGGGCTGTTTTTGGCTGTTTTTGGGGTCTTTTGGGGTGTTTTTGGGGTATTTTTTGGCTGTTTTTGGGCTGTTTTTTGGCTGTTTTGGGGTGTTTTCGGTGCCCCACCTGTCGGCCGGGGTGATGAAGCCGGTCTCGTCGGGTTTCTCTTCGTCGCTCTCCTCCTCCTCCTCCTCCTCGGAGGATTCCTCGTCCGAGGGCTCCAGCTCCCCCCAGGGCGTGCGGTCGATCTCCTCCTCCTCCTCCTTGGTCTGGGCAGGGGATTTGGGGGAATTTTGGGGAATTTTAGGGATTTGGGAGAGATTTTGGGGAGATTTGAGGGATTTTTGGGGATTTGGGGGGATTTTGGGAGGGTTTGGGGGAGATTTGGGGGGATTTTGAGGGATTTTTTGGGGGAATTTTGGGGGAATTTTGGGGAAATTTTGAGGGATTTTTGGCAGTTTGAGGGGGATTGAGGGGATTTTGGGGCATTTGGGGGATTTTGAAGGATTTTTAGGAAGATTTTTGGGGTTTTGGGGCAATTTTGGGGATTTTGAGGGAATTTTGGCAGTTTGAGGGGGAATTTTTGGGGGATTTTTTGGGGAATTTTGGCGCAGGTTTTGGGTGAGATTTTGGGGAGATTTAGGGGGGATTTTGGGGGAGATTTGAGGGATTTTGAGGGATTTGGGGGGGATTTTTGGGGAATTTTAGGGATTTTGAGGGGATTTTGGGGGAGTTTTGGGCGGAATTTGGGGGGGATTTGGGGGGATTTTGGGGAGATTTTTGGGGGGATTTTGAGGAATTCGGAGGAATTGGGAGGGATTTTACGGGGTTTGGGGGAGATTTTGGGGAGATTTTTGGGGGGATTTTGAGAGATTTTGGCAGTTTGGGAGGATTTTTAGGGGAATTTTTGGGGATTTGGGGGGATTTTGGGTGATTTGGGGGGAATTTTAGGGGGATCTTGGGGGGGATTTTGGGAGAGATTTTGGGGGAGATTTGAGGATTTTGGGGATTTGGAGGGATTTTGAGGGGATTTTGGGGCATTTGGGAAGGATTTTTGGGGGAGATTTTGGGGAATTTGGGAGGATTTCTGAGGGATTTTTGGGGGGATTTTCGGGGTTTGGGGGGAAATTTTGGGAGATTTTTGGGGATTTGGGGGAATCTTGGGGAGGGAAATTTTGAGGGGATTTTTTGGGGGTTTGGGGCAAATTTTGGGGAGGGGAATTTTGGGGATTTTAGGAGATAGGGGGGATTTTTGGGGGAATTGGGGGGGGGACTTTGAGGGGATTTTGAGGGGGATTTTTTGGGGGAATTTTGGGGGATTTGGGGAGATTTTTGGGGGATATTTTGAGGGGGATTTTGGGAGATTTGGGGGGGATTTTGGGGGGTCCCGGGCACCTGGAACTCGGCGGCGTTGGTCCCGAACACGTCTCCGTAGAGCGGCTTCCCCGTCTCGTCCACGGGCGGCTTCCCCCAGCCCCCGGCGTGGTACCCGAAGGAGCAGCCCTGGGGGGCACAGAGACCCCAAAACCCAAATCAGACCCCAAAATCACCCAAAATCCACCCAGAGACCCCAAAACCCAAATCAGAGACCCCAAAATCTGACTCAGAGACCCCAAAAATCCAAATCAGAGACCCCAAAAATCCCACAAAATCAACCCAGAGACCCCAACATCAACCCAGAGACCCCAAAAATCCAAATCAGAGACCCCAAAAATCCAAATCAGACCCCAAAAATCCCCCAAAATCAACCCAGAGACCCCAAAATCCACCCAGAGACCCCAAAACCTAAATCAGAGACCCAAAAATCCAAATCAGACCCCAAAATCTGACCCAGAGAGCCCAGAGACCCCAAAATCCACCCAGAGACCCCCAAAATCTGACTCAGAGACCCCAAAAATCCAAATCAGACCCCAAAATCCAAATCAGAGACCCCAAATCTGACACAGAGACCCCAAAAATCCAAATCAGAGACCCCAAAAATCCCCCAAAAAATCTGACTCAGAGACCCCAAAAATCCCACTCAGAGACCCCAAAATCCAACTCAGAGACCCCAAAAATCCCCCAAAATCAACCCAGAGACCCAAAATCAACCCAGAGACCCCAAAAATCCCCCAAAATCAACCCAGAGACCCCAAATCTGACACAGAGACCCCAAAATCCCCCAAAATCCAACTCAGAGACCCCAAAATCTGACTCAGAGACCCCAAAATCCAACCCAGAGACCCCAAAATCCCACTCAGAGACCCCAAAATCCACCCAGAGACCCCAAAAATCCCCCAAAATCAACCCAGAGACCCCAAAATCCCACTCAGAGACCCCAAAATCCACCCAGAGACCCCAAAAATCCAGCTCAGAGACCCCAAAAAATCCAACTCAGAGACCCCCAAGACCCCCCAAAAAATCCCCAAAAAAATCCCCCAACCCCCCCCAGCACCCAAGGGTGCCCCCCAAACTCCAACCCCCCAACTAAAAACACCCAAAATCCCCCAAACCCCCCCCCCCAAAAATCCCAAAAAAAATCCCAAAAAATCCCCAAAAAATCCCCAACCCCCCCCAGCACCCCAAGGGTGCCCCCCAAACTCCAAACCCCCCCCACTAAAAACACCCAAAATCCCCCAAAAATCAAAAAAATTTCCAAAAAAAATCCCAAAAAATTCCCAAAAAATCCCAAAAAAACACCCCCAACCCCCCCAGCACCCAAGGGTGCCCCCCCAAACTCCAACCCCCCACTAAAACACCCAACCCCCCCCCCAAAAAATCCCAAAAAAATCCAAAAAAAATCCCCCAAAAATCCCCCAACCCCCCAGCACCCAAGGGTGCCCCCCCAAACTCCAACTCCCCCACTAAAAACACCCAAAATTCCCCCAAACCCCCCCCCAAAAATCAAAAAAAATTCCAAAAAATCCCCCAAAAAATCCCAAAAACACGCCCCAAACCCCAGCACCCAAGGGTGCCCCCCAAACCCCAAATCCCCCCCTAAAAACACCCAAACCCCCCTCCCAGGACCCCAAAACCCCCCCAAAAATTCAAAAAAAAATCCCAAAAAATCCCCAAAAAATCCCCAAATAATCCCCCAACCCCCCCCAGCACCAAAGGGTGCCCCCCAAACTCCAACCCCCCCCCCAAAACCCCCCAAAAACCCCCCCAAAAATCAAAAAAAATTCCAAAAAATTCCCAAAAAATTTCCAAAAAATCCCAAAAAACACCCCAAACCCCCCCCCCCCACCCCCAGCACCCAAGGGTGCCCCCTGGCCCCCCTCACCTCGGGGATGGGGGAGTTGAGGCCCGGGATTTTCAGGTTGGGGTAGGAAGGGCGGGGGTCCGTAGCGCTGCATGGCGATCAGCCACGGCGGGGGGCACCTTGTGGGCGTTCTGGGGTGGGGGGGCACAGGGTGGGTGGGGGTCAGCACCCAAGGGTGCCTCCCCCTCCCCAGAAATCCCAAATTCCCACCCAAAATCACAGTGGGGATTGGGGAGGAGGGGTCCAAAAGCAAAAGGGGGGGGTCCCACACACCCCCCACCCAGCCAGGGTGTGGAACATTCCAGGGGTGCAGAGACCCCTCCCCACAGTGGGGGGTGGGGGTTGGGGTTTTGGGGGGTTTGGGGTGGGTTTGGGGTGGGTTTGGGCACATTTGGGGTTTGGGGTTTTGGGGTGGATTTGGGTGGATTTGGGGTGAATTTAGGGGTGGGTTTGGGGTGAATTTAGGGTGGGTTTGGGGTGGATTTGGGGTGAATTTGGGGTGGATTTGGGGTGAATTTGGGGTGGGTTTGGGGTGAATTTGGGGTGAATTTAGGGTGGGTTTGGGGTGGGTTTGGGTGGATTTGGGCACATTTGGGGTTTGGGGTGGTTTTAGGATGGGTTGGGGTGGGTCAGGGTGGGTTTTGGGGTGGATTTGGGATGGATTTGGTGGATTTAGGACGGGTTTGGGGTGAATTTAGGGTGGGTTTGGGTGGATTTGGGGTGAATTTAGGGGGATTTGGGGTGGGCTTGGGGTGGGTTTGGGGTTTGGGCTGCGTTTGGGTGAATTTGGGCTGATTTAGGATGAATTTGGTGGATTTAGGACAGATTAGAATGGGTTTGGGGTGGATTTGGGGTTTGGGTGGATTTGGGGTGGATTTGGGGTGATTTAGGATGAGCTTGGTGGATTTAGGGTGGATTTAGGACGGGTTTGAGTGGATTTGGGTGAGTTTGGGGTGGATTTGGGGTGGGTTTGGGCTGGATTTAGGATAATTTTGTGCTGATTTAGGATGAGTTTGGTGTATTTAGAGTGCATTTAGGACGAGTTTGGGGTGGGTTTGCGTGGATTTAGGGTTTGGGATGGATTTGGGGTGGATTTGGGGTGGATTTGGGGTGGATTTGGGATGGATTTGGGGTGGATTTGGGGTGGATTTGGGGCGGATTTGGGGTGGATTTGGGGTGGATTTGGGATGGATTTGGGGTGGATTTGGGGTGGATTTGGGGCGGATTTGGGGCGGATTTGGGATGGATTTGGGGTGGATTTGGGATGGATTTGGGGCGGATTTGGGATGGATTTGGGGCGGATTTGGGGCGGATTTGGGGTGGATTTGGGGTGGATTTGGGATGGATTTGGGGCGGATTTGGGGTGGATTTGGGATGGATTTGGGATGGATTTGGGATGGATTTGGGATGGATTTGGGGCGGATTTGGGGTGGATTTGGGGCGGATTTGGGATGGATTTGGGGTGGATTTGGGATGGATTTGGGGCGGATTTGGGATGGATTTGGGGCGGATTTGGGGCGGATTTGGGGTGGATTTGGGGTGGATTTGGGATGGATTTGGGGCGGATTTGGGGTGGATTTGGGATGGATTTGGGATGGATTTGGGATGGATTTGGGATGGATTTGGGGTGGATTTGGGATGGATTTGGGATGGATTTGGGATGGATTTGGGGCGGATTCGGGATGGATTTGGGTGGATTTGGGATGGATTTGGGGTGGGTTTGGGATGGATTTGGGATGGATTTGGGGCCCATTTGGGGCGGATTTGGGATGGATTTGGGGTGGATTTGGGATGGATTTGGGATGGATTTGGGATGGATTTGGGGTGGATTTGGGGTGGGTTTGGGATGGATTTGGGGTGGATTTGGGGTGGATTTGGGGTGGGTTTGGGATGGATTTGGGGCACATTTGGGGTGGATTTGGGATGGATTTGGGATGATTTGGGATGGATTTGGGTGGATTTGGGATGGATTTGGGATGGATTTGGGATGGATTTGGGGTGGATTTGGGGTGGATTTGGGATGGATTTGGGGTGGATTTGGGATGGATTTGGGGTGGATTTGGGGTGGATTTGGGGTGGATTTGGGATGGATTTGGGTGGATTTGGGGTGGATTTGGGGCGGATTTGGGGTGGATTTGGGATGGATTTGGGGTGGATTTGGGGTGGATTTGGGATGGATTTTGGGTGGATTTTGGGAGGTTTCGGGCCCCGTACCGGCCCCACGGGCATGCCCAGCGCGATCCTCAGCTCGTCCGAGAGATCCCCCGGCTTCTTCTCCTTCAGCCGCGTCTCAAACTCCTTCCCCTGGAACACCCGCGGGGTCACGGCCCCCAAAACCCACCCGGGGACCCCAAAAATGCACCCAGGGACCCCAAAAACCCACCCAGGGACCCCAAAAAACCCACCCAGGGACCCCAAAAATGCACCCAGGGACCCCAAAAACCCACCCAGGGACCCCCAAAAACACACCCAGGGACCCCAAAAAACCCACCCAGGGACCCCAAAAACCCACCCAGGGACCCCAAAAACCAACCCAGGGACCCCAGAAAACGCACCCGGGGACCCCAAAAATGCACCCGGGGACCCCAAAAACCCACCCGGGGACCCCAAAAACCCACCCAGGGACCCCAAAAATGCACCCGGGGACCCCAAAAAACCCACCCGGGGACCCCAAAAAACCCACCCGGGACCCCAAAACCCACCCAGGGACCCCAAAAACCCACCCAGGGACCCCAAAAATGCATCCAGGGACCCCAAAAATGCACCCAGGGACCCCAAAAACCCACCCAGGGACCCCAAAAACCCACCCAGGGACCCCAAAAAACCCACCCAGGGACCCAAAAACACACCCAGGGACCCCAAAAACCCACCCAGGGACCCTAAAAATGCACCCAGGGACCCCAAAAATGCACCCGGGGACCCCAAAAAACCAACCCAGGGACCCCAAAACCTTCCCAGGGACCCCAAAACCCCCACCCAGGGGGCACCAGAACCCCAAACCCTCCCCAGGGATGTCCCAAAAGCCACCAAGGCCCCCCCAGGGTGTCCCCAAACCCCAAAAATGTTTCAACCAGAACATCTCCAAACCCCAAATGTCCTCTCAGAACGTCTCCAAACCCCAAAAGGTTCAACCAGAACGTCTCCAAACCCCAAAATGTCCAATCAGGACATCTCCCAAACCCCCAAATGTCCCAACCAAGATGTCCCCAAACCCCAAAATGCCCCCCCAGAATGTCTCCAAACCCCAAAATGTCTTCTCAGAAACATCTCCAAAACCCCAAAATGTTCAACCAGAACGTCTCCAAAGTCCTCAAATGTCCTCTCAGAACGTACCCAAAGCCACAGATGGTCCAACCAGAATGTCCCCAAAGTCCCAAATGTCCTCTCTGAATGTCTCCAAACCCCAAAACGTTCAACCAGAACGTCTCCAAACCCCAAAATGTCCCCTCAAAAACGCCTCCAAAGTCCCCAAATGTCCTCTCTGAATGTCTCCAAACCCAAATGTCGTCTCTGAATGTCTCCAAATCCCAAAATGTTCAACCAGAACGTCTCCAAGCCCCAAATGTCCCCTCAGAACATCCCCAAACCCAAAATGTCCTCTCAGAACATCTCCAAACCCCAAAAGGTTCAACCAGGACGTCTCCAAACCCCAAAATGTTCCAACCAAGATGTCCCCAAACCCCAAAATGTCCTCTCAGAACGTCCCCAAACCCCCAGATGTCCCAACCAAGACATCCCCAAACGTCCCCCCAGGACCCTCCTGGAGCTCCAGGTGTCCCCCCAGGTGTCCCCAGGTGTCCCCAGGTGTCCCCCCAGGTGCCCCCAGGTGTCCCCACCTCGTAGTAGAGGTCCCCATGGATGGTCAGCTTGGGCTTGGTCCTGCCACTTGAAGAAGGCGTCGTGCAGCTTCTGGTAATCGATGTCGATCTTGCCCATCTTGGGCCGGACCTTCTCGCGCATCTTGGACTTCATGGTCTTCTGCTCCTCCTGGGGACACGGACAGGACAATGAGGACAGGGACAGGGGTGTCCCTGAGGTGTTCTTGAGGTGTTCTTGAGGTGTCCCCAAGGTGTCCCTGAGGTGTCATCAAGGTGTCCCCCGAGGTGTCCCCAAGGTGTCCCCCACCTTCTCCTGCAGGGCCTCCTGCATCTCCTGGATCCCTGTGACCACCCAGGACCTCCCCAAACCCCCTCCCATCCCCCTGGCTGCCCTTCAGACACTCCATAAAACGTCTCCAAGATGTTCCTGAGGTGTCCCCAGCTGTCTCCAAGGTGACCCCAGCTGTCCCCAAGTTGTCCCCTGAGGTGTCCCCAAGGTGCCACCTTCTCCTGCAGGGCCTCCCTCATCTCCTGGATGTCCATGAGCCACCAGAACATCCTGAAACCTCCTCCCATCCCCCTGGATGCCCCACAGCTGCCCTCACAACTGTCCCTGAGGTGTCCCCAAGGTGTCCCCCAGCTGTCCCCGAGGTGTCCCAGGTGTCCCCACCTTCTCCTGCAGGGCCTCACACATCTCCTGGATCCCTGTGACCACCCAGAACCTCCCAAACCCTCTGCCATTCCCCTGGCTGCCCTTCAGGCACTCCATAAAATGTCTCCAAGATGTCCCCAGGGTGTCCCCAGGGTATCCCTGAGATGTTCCCGAGGTGCCCTCATCTTCTCCTGGAGGGTCTTACACATCTTCTGAGGGCCTCTGACCACACAGAATGTCCCCAAACCCCCTCCCATCCCTCTGGCTGCTCCTCAGGCACTCCATAAGATGTCCCCAGCTGTCCCCAAGTTGTCCCCGAGGTGTCCCCGAGGTGTCCCCACCTTCTCCTGCAGGGCCTCCCTCATCTCCTGGATGCCGGTGCGCTTGATGAACTCGGGCAGCTCGAAGGGCGGTTTCTCGATGCCCCTCTTGCCCTGCAGGTATTTCCCTCTTGAAGCACCAGTGCCGCGGCACCGGCACCGAGTTCCGCGTGGCCTTCAGGTGCACCAGCAGCTTGGGGTCCTGCGCCGTCACGTCGTGCATCTCCACCACGTCCGGCCGGGCCACCAGCTGCGGGGACACAGGGGACATCAGGGGACATCAGGGGACAGCAGGGGACAGCAAGGGACAAAGTGGATTTGGGGCACGGAGAGCTCCAAGGTGACACTGCAGGACCCACGTGGATCATCTCCACCACATCCGGCCAGGCCACCAGCTGGGGACAGCCAGGGGGACGTCAGGGGACAAAGGGGACAGCAGGGGACAAATGGCTCAAAGGGGACAGCGGGGGACATCAGGGGACAAAGCCAGGGAGAGCTCCAGGGTGACACTGCAGGACCCATGTGGAGCATCTCCACCATGTCCAACCGGGCCACCAGCTGTGGGGACAGCCAGGGGGACGTCAGGGGACAAATGGGGACATCAGGGGACAGCAGGGAATAGCAGGGGACAAAGCCAGGAGGAGCCCCAAGGTGACACATGGAGCATCTCCACCACGTTCGGCCGGGCCCACCAGCTGGGGACAGAGGGGACATCAGGGAACAGCAAGGGACAAAGGGGACAAAGGCAGGGAGAGCTCCAAGGTGACACTGCAGGACCCATGTGGAGCATCTCCACCATGTCCAGGTGGGCCACCAGCTGGGGACAGCCAGGGGGACGTCAGGGGACAAATGGGGACAAAGGGGGACAGCAGGGGACAAAGCCAAGGAGAGCCCCAGGGTGACACATGGAGCATCTCCACCACGTCCAGCCGGGCCACCAGCTGGGGGGGACACAGGGGACAGCCAAGGGGATGTCAGGGGACAGTGGGGACAAAGGGAACAAAAGGGGACAAAGGGGATTTGGGGCAGGGAGAGCTCCAAGGTGACACTGCAGGACCCATGTGGAGCATCTCCACCATGTTCAGGTGTGCCACCAGCTGGGGACAGCCAGGGGGACGTCAGGGGACAAAGCGGACAGCAGGAGACAAAGGGGGACAGCAGGGGACAAAGGGGACAGCAGGGGACAGCGGGGACAGCAGGGGACAAAGCCAGGGAGAGCCCCAGGAGGGGCCAGGGCCGTGTCCCCAAGTGTCACCTGCTTCAGCTCGGCCACCGTGAACCTGTTCATGCGCCGCAGCTTCTTCTTGGACAGCTTGGGCACCTCCTGCTTCTTCTCCTGGGGACACGCGGGGACAGCACAGTGACAACCGTGGGGACAGCACAGTGACACCGGCAGGGACAGCACAGTGACACCGTGGGGACAGCACAGTGACACCGACAGGGACACCCCGGGTGGCACCTGATGGCACCGCCCGCTGTCCCCATCCCTGTCCCACCCAGGGCCACCTCAGGGATTGTCCTCTCCTTCCCAGTCCCTGCTGTCCCCACCTCTGGTGTCCTCAATGTCATCCCGTCACCCTCAATGTCACAGCGCTGTCCCCAATGTCCCCATGTGCCACCTGCTTGACCTTGGAGCTGTCCCTGTCACTATGTCAATGTCCCCAATGCCCCAATGTCCCCACCTCCGGTGTCCCCAATGTCACCCCGTCACCCTCAATGTCACAGAGCTGTCCCCAATGTCCCCATGTGCCACCTGCTTGACCTTGGAGCTGTCCCTGTCACTACATCAACATCTCCAGTGTCCCCAGTGTCCCCAATGCCTCAGTGTCTCCATGTCCCCAATGCCCCAGCTGTCCCCAGTGTCCCCAATGTCCCCATATCCGCAATGTCCCCAGTGTCCCCAATGCCTCCAATGTCCCTGATGTCCCCTCAGTGTCCCCGTGTCCCCGGTGCCACCTGCTCGTCCTTGGAGCTGTCCCTGTCACTACCTCAGTGTCCCCAATGTCCCCAGTGTCCCCCAATATCCCCAATGTCCCCAATGTCCCCAGTGTCCCCAGTGTCCCCAATGCCCCCAATACCCCCAATGTTCCCAATGTCCCCCTCAGTGTCCCCCATGTTCCCGGTGCCACCTGCTCATCCTCAGAGCTGTCCCTGTCACTACCCCAGTGCCCCCAATGTCCCCACTGTCCCCCCATGTCCCCAATGTCCCCATGTCCCCATATCCGCAATGTCCCCAGTGTCCCCAATGCCTCCAATGTCCCTGATGTCCCCTCAGTGTCCCCATGTCCCCGGTGCCACCTGCTCGTCCTCGGAGCTGTCCCTGTCGCTACTCAGTGTCCCCAATGTCCCCAGGTCCCCAATGCCCCCATGTCCCCAATATCCCCAATGTCCCCATGTCCCCAATGTCCCCAATGCCCCCAATGTCCCCAATGTCCCCAATGCCCCAAATGTCCCTGATGTCCCCCTCAGTGTCCCCAATGTCCCCATGTCCCCAATGTCCCCAATGCCCCCAATGTCCCCTCTGTCCCCAATGCCCCAAAATGTCCCTGATGTCCCCTCAGTGTCCCCATGTCCCCGGTGCCACCTGCTTGTCCTCGGAGCTGTCCCCATCACTACCCCAATGTCCCCAATGTCCCCTCAGTGTCCCCGGTGCCACCTGCTCGTCCTCGGAGCTGTCCCTGTCACTACCCCAATGTCCCCAGTGTCCCCCCAGTGTCCCCAATGTCCCCTCAGTGTCCCTGGTGCCACCTGCTCGTCCTCGGAGCTGTCCCTGTCACTACCCCAGTGCCCCAATGTCCCCACTGTCCCCACTGTCCCCAATGTCCCCATGTCCCCAGTGCCCCAATGTCCCCAGTGTCCCCAATGTCCCCTCAGTGTCCCCAGTGCCACCTGCTCGTCCTTGGAGCTGTCCCCCGTCGCTACCTCAGTGTCCCCAATGTCCCCTCAGTGTCCCCAATGTCCCCATGTCCCCAGTGCCCCAATGTCCCCAATGCCCCCAGTGTCCCCAGTGTCCCCTCAGTGTCCCCAGTGCCACCTGCTCGTCCTCGGAGCTGTCCCTGTCACTACCCCAGTGTGCCCAATGTCCCCATGTCCCCGGTGCCACCTGCTCGTCCTCGGAGCTGTCCCCCGTCGCTGCCCCAATGTCCCCACTGTCCCCAATGTCCCCAATGCCCCCCCCAGTGTCCCCAATGTCCCCATGTCCCCGGTGCACCTGCTCGTCCTCGGAGCTGTCCCCGTCGCTGCCCCTGGTGCCATCCTCGGGTCCCTTTTTCCGGGGGGCCCCGGCGCTCTCGGCCCGCTCGGCTCGCTCGGGCTCCTTCTCCTTGTCCTTCTTCACCTCGTCCGTCAGCTGCCGACGGACGGACACACGGACAGAGACAGGAACAGAGGGACAGGGACAGACAGGGGACAGGGGACAGAGGGACAGACAGGGACAGAGGGACAAATAGACAGGGACAGAGGGACAGGGACAGACAGACGGGGACAGGGACAGACAGGGACAGACACGGACAGAGGGACAGGGACAGACAGAGATAGGGACAGGGACAGACAGGGACAGGGACAGAGGGACAGGGACAGATAGGGACAGATGGACACAACGGACAGAGACAGGGACAGAGGGACACACGGACAGAGACGGACAGAGGGACAGGGACAGGGACAGACAGGGACAGACAGGGACAGACAGAGACAGACAGCCATAGAGGGACAGGGAGAGGGACAGGGACAGGGACAGGGACAGACAGACAGGGATAGACAGACAAGGACAGACAGACAAGTACAGACAGGGACAGGGGTACAGGGACAGACAGGGACAGACAGACAGACAAGGACAGACAGGGACAGAGGGACAGGGACAGACAGGGACAGGGACAGACAGAGACAGACAAACAGGGACAGGCAGTCAGGGATAAACAGACAGGAACAGGGACAGACAAGGACAGACAGACAAGGACAAGGACAGACAGACAGACAAGGACAGACAAGGACAGGGACAGACAAACAGAGTCAGAGATCAGCAGCACCCAGGAGTGACCCTCAGCACCCAGGGGTGCCCCAAAGGTGACCCCCAGCCCCCAGAGGTGACCCCAGGCACTCAGAGGTGACACTGGGATGACCCTCAGCCCCCAGGGGTGACCCTCGTCCCCCAGAGATGACCCCAGGGGTGACCCCGGCCCACAGGGGTGACCCTGGGCACCCAGAGGTGACCCCCGGCTCCCAGAAGTGACCCCAGGCCCCAGGGATGACCCCAGGAGGTGACCCTCAGCCCCCAGAGGTGCCCCCTGTTCCCCAGAGATGACCCCAGGGGTGACCCCAGACACCCAGAGATGACCCCCAGCCCCCAAAGATGACCCCAGCCCCCAGGGATGACCCCAGAGGTGACCCCAGGGTGCCCCCCCGGCCCCCCGAGGTGCCCCCTGTCCCCTCAGGGATGACCCCAGAGGTGACCCCCGGCCCCCAGAGGTGACCCCAGAGATGACCCCAGGGGTGACCCTCAGCCCCCAGGGGTGACCCTGGGCACCCAGAGGTGACCCTCAGCCCCCAAAAATGACCCTCAGCCCCCAGAGGTGACCCCAGGGTGCCCCCCAGCCCCCAGAGATGACCCCAGGGGGTGACCCCCAGCCCCCAGAGATGACCCCAGGGTGCCCCCCAGCCCCCAGAGGTGACCCCAGGGTGACCCCCAGCCCCCAGAGGTGACCCCAGAGGTGACCCCAGGGTGCCCCCCAGCCCCAGAGGTGACCTCAGGGTGACCCTCAGCCCCCAGGGATGACCCCAGGGTGACCCCAGGGTGCCCCCCTGCCCCCAGAGATGACCCCCAGGGTGACCCCCAGCCCCCAGAGGTGACCCCAGGGTGCCCCCCAGCCCCCAGGGGTGCCCCCTGTTCCCCAGAGATGACCCCAGAGGTGACCCCCGGCCCCCAGAGGCGACCCCAGGCACTCAGGGGTGACCCTGGGCACCCAGAGGTGACCCCCAGCCCCCAGAGACGACCCCAGGGTGCCCTCCCCAGCCCCCCGAGGTGCCCCTGTTCCCCAGAGGTGACCCCAGCCCCCAGAGATGACCCCAGGGTGACCCTCAGCCCCCAGAGATGACCCCAGAGATGACCCCAGGGTGCCCCCCAGCCCCCCAAGATGACCCCAGGGTGCCCCCCTGCCCCCAGAGATGACCCCAGGGTGCCCCCCAGCCCCCAGAGGTGACCCAAGGGTGCCCCCCTGCCCCCCAGGGGTGCCCCCCGTTCACCTTGAAGGCCTCGAAGATCCTCTTGAAGAAGACGAAGTTGGGGTCGTAGATCTCGGGCTCCTCGGTCACGTACTCGATCTCCACCTCGGGCTCGGCCCCGGGGGGCTCCCCCCCGCGGGGGGGGGCGGGGCTGGGGGGCCCCTCCCGCCCCGCGCCCCTCCCCCGCTTCTTCTTCTTGCGGTTGCGGCGCTTCCGGTTCCGCTGGGACAGTGAGGGGACAGTGAGGGGGACAGTGAGGGGGACAGAGAGGGGACATTGGGGACAGGGGGACAGTGAGGGGACATCAGGGACAGGGAGACAGTGAGGGGACAGAGGGGACAGTGAGGGGACATTGGGGACAGGGGGACAGTGAGGGGACAGTGAGGGGACATTGGGGACAGAGGGGACAGTGAGGGGACATCAGGGACAGGGAGACAGTGAGGGGACATTGGGGACAGGGGGACAGTGATGGGACAGTGAGAGGACAGTGAGGGACAAGGAGGGACAAGGAGGGGACATCAGGGACAGGGGGACAGAGGGAACAGAGAGGCAACAGGGAGGGGACAGAGGTGGGACA
Organism: Phylloscopus trochilus trochilus; assembly: GCA_016584745.2. NCBI lineage: Eukaryota > Metazoa > Chordata > Aves > Passeriformes > Phylloscopidae > Phylloscopus > Phylloscopus trochilus. The sequence goes on along the minus strand of WQNJ02000252.1, from coordinate 28,369 downwards.
CGCCCACCCAACTGGGGGGACCCCAGGGTGACCCAAAGTGACCCAGGTGACCCCAGGGTGAGCCAGACCCCTGCACTTGAGGGTGACAAAAGGGGACATTGGGGTGACCCCCAAGTGACCCCAATGTCCCGCCCCAGGCACCGAGAGGGGACACGGGTGACACTGCAGTGACATCACAGTGACATCACAGTGACATCACGGTGACAGGGATGAGCACAGAGCCACCCACCCCCCAAACAGACCCACCCCTCTGTCCCCCCTGTCCCCTGTGTCCCCCCTGTCCCCTGTGTCCCCTGTGTCCCCCCTGTCCCCTGTGTCCACTCTGTCCCCTGTGTCCCCTCTGTCCCCTGTCCCCCCTGTCCCCTCTGTCACCTCCTTCTTGGACGTCCCCGGCTCCTCCTCCGCCTCCGAGGCCGAGGCCGACGCCCGCAGCTCCGTCTCCATCTCATCCTCGGCTGGGGGGGCACGGGGGGGTCAGGGTGCAGCCCCCCACCCTTGGGTGCTGCCCCCTCCCCCTTTGGGTGCCACTCCCACCCTTGGGTGCCACCCCCCATCTTTGGGTGTCACCCCCACCCTTGGGTGCCACCTCCCACCCTTGGGTGGCCACCTCCCATCTTTGGGTGCCACCTCCCATCTTTGGGTGTCACCCCCACCCTTGGGTGCCACCCTCCCACCCTTGGGTGCCACCTCCCATCTTTGGGTGTCACCCCCACCCTTGGGTGCCACCTCCCACCCTTGGGTGCCACCTCCCATCTTTGGGTGTCACCCCCACCCTTGGGTGCCACCTCCCACCCTTGGGTGCCACCTCCCACCTTTGGGTGTCACTCCCACCCTTGGGTGCCACCCCCACCTTTGGGTGCCACCCCCACCCTTGGGTGTCACTTGGGGACACCTGAGGACACCGTGGGTGGACTTGGGGAAACCTGGGGACAATTGGGGACACCTGGGGGACACCTGGGGACACCCTGGGGACACTGTGGGTGGCCCTGGGGACACCTTAGGGACACCTGGGGATCCTGGGGGATACCCGGGGACACTTGGGGACACCATGGGTGGCCCTGGGGACACCCTGGGGACCCCTGGGGACCCTGGGGGGGCTCACCCGAGACCCCCGGCACGGTGACCAGCTCCTCCTGCCGGCTCTCCTTCAGCTGCAGGATCTTCTCCAGCGCCTGCGGGATCTTGGGGCCCACCCCGGGGTCCTCGGCCTGGGGAGGGGGCACGGGGGGGGGTCAGGGAGACCCCCGAGACCCAGAGAGACCCCCAGGATCACCCCCCAAAATCAGAGAGACCCCCAGGGAACCAGAGAGGACCCCCGGGATCACCCCGGGAATCAGAGACCCCCAGGGACCCAGAGAGACCCCCAGGATCACCCCCCAAAATCAGAGAGACCCCCAGGGAACCAGAGAGACCCCCGGGACCACCCCGGGAATCAGAGACCCCCAGGGAACCAGAGAGACCCCCGGGACCCCCCCAAAACCAGAGAGACCCCGGGAACCAGAGAGACCCCCGGGACCACCCCCCAAAATCAGAGACCCCCGGGGACCCAGAGAGACCCCCGGGATCACCCCCCAAAATCAGAGACCCCCGGGACTCTGCCAAAGCTGGGGAGACTCCCGGGATTGGCCCCAGAGAGACCCCAGACCCAAAAACCCCAGAGCCCCCCCCCCAATAGAAACCCCACAGAGACCCCCCTGAGACCCCCACCCCAGGGACCCCAATAGAGACCCCATCCCCACAAAGACCCCCACAGAGACCCCAATAAAAATCGCAGCCCCACACCGGCCCCAAACCCACAGACCCCCCATAGAGACCCCCCCCAATAAAGACCCCAGCCCACAGAGACCCCCACAACAGAGACCCCCAGAGCCCCCGGCCCCCCAGAGCCCCCCAGAGCCCCCAACCCCCCCAAAACCCCCAGTCCCGCAGAGACCCCCACAAGAGAGACCCCCCAAAGCCCCCCCAGAGCCCCCAGCCCCACAGAGACCCCCACAACAGAGACCCCCACCAGCCCCCCCAAGACCCCCAAAGCCCCCCCCGAGCCCCTCAAAGCCCCCCCCGAGCCCCCCAAAGCCCCCAGCCCCACAGAGACCCCCACAATAGAGACCCCCCAGAGCCCCCAGCCCCCCGAAGCCCCCAGCCCCCCCTAAAACCCCCAGCCCCACAGAGACCCCCAAAGTCCCCCCAGAGCCCCCAGCCCCACAGAGACCCCCAGAGCCCCCCCATAGCCCCCAGCCCCCCAGAGCCCCCAGAGCCCCCCCAAAACCCCCAGCCCCACAGAGACCCCCACAATAGAGACCCCACAGAGCCCCTCCGAGCCCCCCCTGAGCCCCCAGCCCCCCAAAGCCCCCCCAGCCCCCCCACAACCCCCCCAGAGCCCCCCCGATCCCCCCAAAGCCCCCAGACCCACAGAGACCCCCACAATAGAGACCCCCCAGAGCCCCCCCAGCCCCCCTGAGCCCCCAGACCCACAGAGACCCCCAGAGCCCCCCCAGAGCCCCCAGCCCCCCACAACCCCCACAGAGCCCCCAGCCCCCCAGACCCCAGATACCCCCCAGAGCCCCTAAAACCCCCAGCCCCACAGAGACCCCCCACAACAGAGACCCCCAGAGCCCCCCCAAAGCCTCCAGCCCCCCAGAGCCCCCTGAAGCCCCCAGACCCACAGAGACCCCCACAATAGAGACCCCCCAGAGCCCCCCCAGCCCCCAAAGCCCCCCAGAATCCCCCCAGAGCCCCCCCGAAGCCCCCAGCCCCACCTCTCTGCTGTCGTCTCCGGGGGGCGGGGGGGGCCCGCGGGGCCGGGGGGCTCCCATGGGCAGGGGGGCTCCCATCGGGCTGCCTGCGGGGGGGGAGGGGAGGGGACACAAAGATGACGTCAGCAAAGGCACAAACCCCGCCCCCTCCCCCTCCCCCACCCCGGGGGGTGTCCCCAGGGTTCCCTTCTCACCTCGGGGGGGGGCCAGGGGGGTCCTGGCACCCATGGGTGCCGCCTCGGGGGGCGGGCGGGGGGCGGGGGGGGTCAGCTTGGCCATCTCCTGCTGCTGCCGCTCCTGCTCCAGCAGCACCGCGGCCTGGGGGGCACCGGGGGGGGCTCAGGGGGGCTCAGGGGGTGCCCCTCCCACCCAAGGGTGCCCCCCACCCAAGGGTGGCCCCCTCCTCACCCGTTTCTGCTGCTCCAGCAGCTCCTGCTCCTTGGCCTTGTCCCCAAATGGGTGCTGGCCCTGAGGGGGGAGGGGGGTGGGCACAGTCAGGACCCCCCCCCCAGCACCCAAGGGTGCCCCCTCCCCAAAAAAAACCACAAATCCCACCCCAGAGCCCCCCAGACCTGCCCTGGGCTCACCCCCACTATGGGTGCCCCCCTGAGACCCCCCCCCGCACCCCTTTAACCACCCCCCCAAGCTCTTTGGAACCCCCAAAATCCCCACCGCCCACCCACCCCCGTGCCCTCCCCAGCACCCATGGGTGCCCCCCCGGACCTGCGCCCGCTCCTCCTGCAGCAGCAGGGACACTTTAGCCCCCCCAAGACCCCCTAAATCCCCCAAAAAAACACCCCAACCCCCCCCAGATCCCCCCAAACCTCCCCAAATCCCCCTACCCATGCCCCCCCAGCACCCTTGGGTGCCCCCTGAATCTGCGCCCACTCTTCCTGCAGCAGCAGGGAAACTTTAGCCCCCCAAAAACCCCCTAAATCCCCCACAAATCCCCCTAAAACCCCCCCAGACCCCCCCAAATCCCACCCCCCAGCACCCTTGGGTGCCCCCCCGGACCCGCGCCCCCTCCTCCTGCAGCAACAAGGACACTTTAACACCCCCAAACCCCCCCAACCCCCCCCAGATCCCCCCAAATCCCCCCTCCCCCTGCCCCCCCAGACCCCCCCGTGCCCCCCCAGCACCCATGGGTGCCCCCCCAGACCCACACCCACTCCTCCTGCAGCAGCAGGGACACTCTAACACCCCCAAAACCCCCCAAACCCTCCCAAATCCCCCTCCCCCTGCCCCCCCGTGCCCCCCCTGCCCCCCCGTGCCCCCCCAGCACCCTTGGGTGCCCCCCCGGACCTGCACCCGCTCCTCCTGCAGCAACAGGGACACTTTAACACCCCCAAACCCCCCTAAATCCTCCCCAAATCCCCCTCAGACCCCTCCAACCCCCCCCAAATCCCCCTCCCCCTGCCCCCCCGTGCCCCCCCAGCACCCTTGGGTGCCCCCCCGGACCTGCGCCCGCTCCTCCTGCAGCAGCAGCGCCGCCTGCTGCTGGGCCAGCGTCAGCCGCTCCTCCTCCGACAGCCCCGCGGGGGGAGGGGGCGGCGGCGGCACCGGGACCCCCCCCACGGGCCCCCCCAGCCCGAAATTCAGCCCCAGGCCCGGCGGGGGAGGGGGCGGCACCAATGGGTGCTGCAGGGGCAGCGCTGGGGGCAGCTGGGGGAGGGGGGGGGGGGTCAGTGGGTGTCACCCCCCACCCCAAAATGGAACCCCCCCCCCCCCAGAATTCAGACCCCGAGCCCCCCCACCCCCAAATTTAACAGCCCCAGCGCCCCAAATTTGGGTGCTGAACCCCCCCCCTGGAGCCCCCCACCCCCAAATTTAACAGCCCCAAGAGCCCCAAATTTGGGTGCTGAACCCCCCCCCTGGAGCCCCCCACCCCAAAATTGAACACCCCCCCCCCCTAGGATTCAGATTGGGTGGGGTTTGAAAGGCCTGAGCCCCCCCACCCCCAAATTTAATGGCCCCAGCGCCCCAAATTTGGGTGCTGAACCCCCCCACCCCAAAATTGAGCACCCCCACCCCCAGGATTCAGGTTGGGGGTGGGGCATGAAAGCCCCGAGCCCCCCCACCCCCAAATTTAACGGCCCCAAGAGCCCCAAATTTGGGTGCTGAACCCCCCCTGGAGCCCCCCCACCCCAAAATTGAAACGCCCCCCCCAGAATTCCGGTTGGGGGCGGGGCATGAAAGCCCCGAGCCCCCCCACCCCCAAATTTAACGGCCCCAAGAGCCCCAAATTTGGGTGCTGAACCCCCACACACCTTGAGCCCCCACCCCAAAATTTGGGGAGACTCCCGGGATTGCCCCTGAGAGACCCCAGACCCAAAAAACCCCAGACCCCCCCCAATAGAACCGAGACCCCCACCCCACAGAGACCCCGATTAACCCCCCCAAAAATGACCCCAGACCCCCCCAAATTGTGCCCTCACCCCCTCCCCCCCCCCAAACCTGACCCTGGGGGGGGTCCTGCCCCCCCAAGCCCCCCCCAGAGCCCCCCAAAATCGCACCTGGGGGGGCGGGGCTTTGTCCCCCTCCTCGGGGCGCAGGGCGGGGCGGCTCAGCACGATCCCAGTCTGGGGGAGGGGGGAACAATTTGGGGAGGGGTCGCTGTGAGCCCCTCCCCCGCTCGGAGGGGACATGGGGGACCCCCCCTCTGAGAGGGTGGGGGCAGCAGGAGCCATCCCACCCCCCCAAAAAATGGGATAAATCTGCCCAAAGTCACAGGAAAGCTGCTTAAAATTGCATTGGAGCCCCAAAAAATCGCATTGGACCCAAAAAAAATCACATTGGACCCCCAAGAAATCACACTGGACCCCCACAAAATCACATTGGACCCCCAAAATTGCATTGGACCCCCCAAAAATCACATTGGACCCCCAAAAATCACATTGATCCCCCAAAAAATCACATTGAACCTCCCCAAAAATCGCATTGCACCCCCAAAAAATCACATTGGACCCCCCAAAAAATCACATTGGACCCCCAAAAAGTCACATTGAACCCCCACAAAATCACATTGGACCTCCCCAAAATCACATTGGACCCCCAAAATCACATTGGACCCCCAAAAAATTACATTGAATCCCCAAAAAATCACATTGAACCTCCCCAAAGTCACATTGGACGCCCAAAAAATCACATTGGACCCCCGCAAAATTACATTGGACCCCCAAAATTATATTGGACCCCCAAAAATCACATTGGACCTCCCCAAAATTGCACTGGACCCCCAAAAAATCACACTGGACCTCCTCAAAATCGCATTGAACCCCAAAAAATTACATTGGACCCCCAAAAAATCACATTGAACACCCAAAAAATCGCATTGGACCCCAAAAAAAATCACATTGAACCTCCCCAAAATTGCATTGGACCCCCAAAAAATCACGTTAAGCTCCCCCAAAACCACGTCAGCCCGCAAAAATCACATTAAACCCCCTCAAAATTACACAAAGCCCCCCCCAAATCACATTAACACCCCCAAAATCACATCAAATTCCCCCAAAATCACATTAAATGCCCCCAAAATCACATCAAGTGCCCCCCAAACTACACTAAACTCCCCTAAAGTCATGTTAAACCCCCCAAAATCACATTAAATGCCCCAAAATCACATTAAATGCCCCCAAAATTAACATCAAACCCCTCCAAAATCACATCGAGCCCCCCAAAATCACATTGAGCCCCCCAAAAATCACATCAAACCCCCTGAAATCACATCAATCCCCCCCAAAATCAAATTAACCCCCCCAAAATCACATCAACCCCCCCCAAATCACATTAAAACCCCCAAAATCACATTAAAACCCCAAAATCACACCAGATTCCCCCCAAGATCACATTAAATGCCCCCTAAATCACATTCAGCCCCCTCAAAATCACATTAGCCCTCCAAAATTCACATTGAACAACCCCGAAATCGCATCAACCCCCCCCCAAAAAATCACATTAAAGCTAAAGATCAAATCTGAAGATTAAATCTAAGAATTAGATTTAATTAAAATCTAATCTAATTAAAATTAAAACCCTCGGGGCTCTCACCTGCAGGGTGTAGGCCTGGAGCCGCTCCACCAGCTCCTCCCGGGTGCCTGGGGAGGGGGGGGGAAAATCAGGGACCCCCAAATTCTGCCCCGACCCCTCCCCAAATTCCCCTGTCCCCGAAATCCCCTCAGCATCCCGAGAATCCCCCCCAAAAATACCCCCGGGTGACACCAAACCCCCCCAAAATACCCCCAGGGACTCCTGAGCCCCCTCAGGACTCCCCAGATACCCCCAGGGAACCCCAAAATACCCCCAAATACCCCAAAAATACCCCAAAATCTCCCAAAAATCCCCGCAGGTGAGCCCTGAGCACCCCCACCCCCTCAGGTGTCCCCTGGCACCCCCGGATCCCCTCAGGTAACCCCGAGACCCCCAAATTCCCCCAAATTCGCTTCAGATCTCCCCTCGAGCCACCCCAAAAATCCCAAAATCCCCAAATTCCCGCTCCTTTCCCTCAGATCTCCCCTCAAGCCACCCCAAAAACCCCAAATTCCCCCAATTTCCCCTCAGATCTCCCCTCAAGCCACCCCCAAAAACCCAAATTCCCCCAATTTCCCCTCAGATCTCCCCTCGAGCCACCCCCAAAACCCCCAAATTCCCCCAAATTCCCCTCAGATCTCCCCTCAAACCACCCCCAAAACCCCGAGACCCCCAAATTCCCCCAAAATCTCCCCTCGAGCCACCCCAAAAACCCCAAATTCCCCTCAAACCACCCTGAAAACCCCGAAACCCCCAAATTCCCCCAAATTCCCCTCAGATCTTCCCTCCAGCCACCCCAAAAACCCCAAATTCCCCTCAGATCTTCCCTCAAACCACCCCCCAAAAACCCCGAAATCCCCAAATTCCCCCAAAATCTCCCCTCAAGCCACCCCAAAAAACCCCGAAATCCCAAAATTCCCCTCATATCTCCCCTCGAGCCACCCCAAAAACCCCGAAACCCCCAAATTCCCCCAAATTCCCCTCAGATCTCCCCTCAAACCACCCCCAAAAACCCCGAAACCCCCAAATTCCCCTCAGATCTCCCCTCAAACCACCCCCAAAACCCCGAGACCCCCAAAATCCCCAAACTCCCCTCAGATCTACCCTCCAGCCACCCCAAAAACCCCAAATTCCCCCAAATTCCCCTCAGATCTCCCCTCACTCCCCTCAGCTGACCCCAGGACCGCCCCCCCCCCCTCAGTTTCCCGCCCACCGCTCGGATCTCCCCTCACGGCTCCTCCCGCTCCCTCCCCGCACCCTGCGCGGGCGCTCCGATGCCGGCCAGCGTGGCCTGGAGCTCGGGGTGGGCCCAGCCCGCGTAGGGCGAGCGCTCCGGCCCGCGGGGGTCCCTGAGGGGCTCCCCGGGCCCGGCTCCGGCCGCCGCCGCCGCATCCCCGCGCTCCGCCGCCATCTTGGCCGCGCCGCCGCCGCCGCCGAGAGCGCCGCGGCCAATCAGAGAGCGCGGCGCCGCGCCGTGCGTGCTGACGTCACGGGGACCCGCGCGGCCCTCAGAGGTACCGGGGGGGTGTGTGTTGTTGTGGTGACGTCAGCGTTGTTGTGGTGACGTCAGCGCGGTTGTGGTGACGTCACTATGCCCGCCATTCACCCGCAGGCCCGCTCATTTGCATGGCCCCGCCCACCCCACTGCCCGCCAAACCCTCCGCGTTCCAAATCTTCATTTGCATGGCCCCGCCCACCCCACTGCCCGCCAACCCCCCCGAGGTTCCAAATCCTCATTAGCATGGCCCCGCCCACCCCATTGCCCGCCAGCCCCCCCGGGTTCCAAATCTTCATTCGCATGGCTCCGCCCACACGCTATCACGCTCATTTGCATGGCACCGCCCCAAATGAGCTCTCATTTGCATCGCACCGGGACGCACGGCTGATTTGCCGGAGCCCGTGCGTGATCCGGCCCCTCGTTTGCATAACCGCGCTGATTATGCAGGAAAAGCCCGCCCTCCACCCTGGCCCCGCCCCCCTCCCTGGCCCCGCCCTCCTCCCTGGCCCCGCCCCCAAGCGCGCCCATTCATCCCTCAGGGGCGCGGTTCATTTTAGGCCACGCCCACTCCGGCCGCGCGCCGACCCCGCCTCCAAAGGGGGCGCGGCCTCTTCCGTCCCCGGAAGTGACGTCGCCGCCGCCGCTCTACCCGGAAGTGCCGCCGCAGGTGAGCGCGCGCCGCGCGGCGGGGGCGGGGCCCGGGAGGGGGGGTCCCGGAGCCCCTCCCCCCCCATACCCTCCCCCACCCTCGGGGGGGGGGGTCCCTGAACCCCTTTCCCCCCCCCTCGTGTCGCCCCCAGCCCCGCGATGTCGCGCGCCACGAAGCGGAAGCACGTGGTGCAGCAGCTGCTGGAGGAGCGCGTGCAGCCCGGGGAGGGGCAGAGCGTGGTGCGGGTGAGAGCGGGGGGGGCACCGGGGGGGCTTTGGGGGGGCTTTGGGCACACTGGGGATAATGGGGACAGTGGGGGGGTACCGGGGGGACATTGGGGACAGTGGGGACATTGAGGGGATATTGGGGACAGTGGGGTGTCACCGGGGACACTGGGGGGACACTGGGGGCGCATTGGAGGCATTGGGGACACTGGGGACATTGAGGGGGACATTGGCGATATTGGGTCATTGGGGGCATTGGGGACACTGAGGACACTGCAGGGACAATGGGGACACAGGGGACATTGGGGGGGCATTGGGGACATTCTGGGGACAATGGGGACAGTGGGGGGACATTGAGGACACTGGGGGGGCACTGGTGACATTGCTGGGGCATTTGGGTCACTGGGGACACTGGGGACAGTGGGGGGGCTTTGGGGACATTGGGGACACTGGGGACAGTGGGGGGACATTGCGGACAGGGGGGACATTGGGGACGTTGAGGGGGCATTGAGGGGATATTGGGGACACTGGGGGCGCATTGGAGGCATTGGGGACATTGGGGCATTGGGGACGTTGGGGACAATGGGGACATTGGGGACATTGGGGGGATATTGGGGACAGTGGGGGGGCACCGGGGGGGCTTTGGGGACATTGGGGGGGCACTGGGGACAATGGGAACATTGGGGGGGCTTTGGGCACACTGGGGATAGTGGGGACAGTGAGGGGGCACTGGGGGGGCTTTGGGGACATTGGGGACAATGGGGACATTGGGGACATTGGGGGGACATTGGGGACACTGGGGGGGCACTGGGGACATTGGGGACGTTGGGGCATTGGGGACACTGGGGACATTGAGGGGGACATTGGCGATATTGGGGCATTGGGTCATTGGGGACACTGAGGACACTGCAGGGACAATGGGGACACTGGGGACATTGGGGACAGTGGGGGAGGCACCGGGGGGACATTGGGGACATTGAGGGGATATTGGGGACACTGGGGACATGGGGACATTGGGGACAGGGGGGACATCGGGGACATTGAGGGGATATTGGGGACACTGGGGACAATGGGAAGACACTGGGGACATTGGACATTGGGAACATTGGGGCCACAGCAGGGACATTGGGGACATTGGGGACAGACATTGGGGCATTGGGGACACTGGGGATAGTGGGGACACTGGGGGGGCACCGGGGGGACATTGGGGACATTGAGGGGATATTGGGGACACTGGGACATTGGGACATTGGGGACACGGAGGGGACACCGTGGCCGTGTCCCCGCAGGTGTTGGGGACGCCGGGGAACAACCTGCACGAGGTGGAGACAGCGGAGGGGACGCGGTTCCTGGCCAGCATGCCACCCCGCTTCCGGCGGCACATCTGGATCAAGAGAGGTGACACTGCCACCCTGACACTGTCACTGTGTCATTGTCACCGTGTCACTGTGTCACTGTGTCACTGTCACTGTGTCATTGTCACCCTGTCATTGTCACCCCTGTCATTGTCACCCTGTCACTGCCCCCGCGCTTCCGGCGGCACATCTGGATCAAGAGAGGTGACACTGCCACCCTGTCACTGTCACTGTGTCACTGTCACTGTGTCACTGTCACTGTGTCATTGTCACTGTGCCACCCTGTCACTGTGTCATTGTCCTGTGTCATTGTCACCCTGTCACTGCCACCCCGCTTCCGGCGGCACATCTGGATCAAGAGAGGTGACACCGCCACTGTCCTGTGTCACTGTGTCACCCTGCCACTGTGTCATTGTCACTGTCCTGTGTCATTGTCCCCCTGTCATTGTCACCCTGTCACTGCCACCGCGCTTCCGGCGGCACATCTGGATCAAGAGAGGTGACACTGCCACTGTCCTGTGTCACTGTGTCACTGTGTTATTGTCACTGTGCCACCCTGCCGTTGTCACTGTCCTGTCATTGTCACCCTGTCACCCTGACCCTGTCACTGTGTCACCCTGCTATTGTCCTGTGTCATTGTCACTGTGTTATCCTGTCACCATGTCACTCTGTCACTGTCACTGTGTCACTGTCACTGTCCTGTGTCACTGTCACCCTGCCCCCTGGCACCGCCTCCCCTGCCCTCCTGCCACCCCTCCCCACCACGGCACTGTCACCTGTCCCTGTGGGACTCTGGTGTCCCCTCAGCGTCCCCCCCAGGTGATTTCCTGCTGTCCCCAATGCTGTCCCCACTGTCCCCTCAGTGTCCCCAATGTCCCCTCACTGTCCCCTGCTGTCCCCCCAGGTGATTCCCTGCTGTCCCCAATGTCCCCAGTGTCCCCAATGCTGTCCCCAATGTCCCCTCAGTGTCTCCAATGTCCCCAATGTCCCCCCAGGTGATTTCCTGCTGTCCCCAATGCTGTCCCCAGTGTCCCCAATGTCCCCTCACTGTCCCCCCCAGGTGATTTCCTGCTGGTCGATCCCATCCGCGAGGGCTCCAAGGTCAAGGCCGAGATCTCCCTGGTGCTGCTGCCGCCGCACGTGCGCTCGCTGCAGCGCCAGGGCCTCTGGTAGGACCCAGACACCCCAAAACACCCCCAAAACACCCCAAAATACCCCCAAAATACCCCCAAAACACCCCCAAAACACCCCCAAAACAGCCCAAAACAGCCCAAAATACTCCAAAAACAGCCCAAAACAGCCCAAAAATACCCCAAACCAGCCCAAAACCACCCCCAAACCAGCCCAAAACAGCCCAAAACACCCCGAAAACACCCCGAAACACCCCAAAACAGCCCAAAACACCCCCAAAACAGCCTGAAAACAGCCCAAAACAGCCCAAAACACCCCAAAACAGCCCAAAACACCCCGAAAACAGCCCAAAATACCCCAAAATACCCCAAACACAGCCCAAAACAGCCCAAAAATACCCCAAAACAGCCCAAAACACCCCAAAAACACTGCAAAACACCCCGAAACAGCCCAAAATACCCCAAAAATACCCCAAAACAGCCCAAAATATCCCAGAGATATCCCAAAAACACGCCCAAAACATCCAAAAGTATCCCCAAAACACCTCTAAACACCCCAAAACATCCCAAAACCACCCCAAAATATCCCCAGGATATCCCCAAAATATCCCTAAACCGCCTGAAACATCCCCAAAACGCCCCAAAAAATACCCCAGAACACCCCAAAACCAACCCAAAATATCCAAAAAATACCTGGAATATCCCAAAACGTCCCCAAAACACCCTAAAATATCCCAAAAATATCCCAAAACATCCCCCCAAAATACCCCAAAACGTCCCAAAAATACCCCCTAAGCCCCCCCAAAAAAAACCCAAAATACCCCGACCCCCCAAATCCCCCCCAAATCCCCCCAAATTCTGCAAAAACACCCCGAGCCCCCCCCAAATTACCCTACCAGAGCCCCCCTCCCCAAAATCTTCCCTCAGCCCCCCCCAGTGACCCCCCAGTGACCCCCCAGTGACCCCCCCAGTTCTCCCAGTGACCCCCAGTGACTCCCAGTGACCCCCCAGTGACCCCCCAGCCCCCCCAGTGACCCCCCAGTCCCTCCCAGCCTCTCCCAGTGACCCCCCCAGTGCCCCCAGTGACCCCCCCAGTGCCCCCAGTGACCCCCCCAGTGACTCCCAGTCCCTCCCAGTGTTCCCAGTGACCCCCCCTGTGACCCCCAAGCCCCCACAATGACCCTCCCAGTCCCCCTGACTGACCCTCCCAGTGACCCCCCAGTGACCCCCAGTGACCCCCCAGTCCCTCCCAGTGACCCCCCCAGTGCCCCCAGTGACCCCCCAGTCCCTCCCAGTCCCCCTCAGCCACCCCATTGACCGCCAGTGACCCCCCAAGCCCCCCCAATGACCCCCCAGTGACCCCATGACCCCCCCCTGCCCCCCCCAGGCCCGAGGCCTTCGCGCCCCTGGAGAGGAAAAACCCCCCGGAGGGGTGAGTGGGGGAGGGGCAGCAATGGGGGGGGGGGGCAAAAATGGGGGAGGGGCAAGAAAATGGCGGGGGGGGGAATTGGGGTTTAAGGGGGGGCTGAATGGGGGGGTCAGGAGTTGTTAATTAGGGGGAATTGTTAATTGGGGGAATAAGGGGGTGGTAGTTAATTGGGGGTTGATAATGAGCATTAATTGAGGGTTGATAACGGGTGCTAATTGGGGATTGATAACGAGCGTTAATTGGGGATTGATAACAGGTGTTAATTGGGGGTTGGTAATGAGCATTAATTGGGGGTTGATAATGAGCGTTAATTGGGGATTGATAACGAGCGTTAATTGGGGGTTGATAACGGGCGTTAATTGGGGATTGATAACGAGCATTAATTGGGGATTGATAATGAGCATTAATTGGGGATTGATAACAGGTGTTAATTGGGGATTGATCATGAGCGTTAATTGGGGGTTGATAACGGGCATTAATTAGGGATTGATGACAGGTATTAATTGGGGATTGATAACATGTTAATTGGGGGTTGATAATGAGCGTTAATTAGGGATTGATAACGGCCGTTAATTGGGGGCAGTAACGGGAACTAATTGGGATTTCGTTTTAATTTAATGAGGTGATTGGGGTAGCGAGGCGTTAATTGGGGGGCAATGAGGGGAATCTTAATTAATGGGGGATAACGAGGGACAGGGAGCCACGTTGGGGACACTTTGGGGACACACTGGGGACACATTGGGGACACCTTGGGTACACGTTGGGGACACGCTGGGGACATGCTGGGGACACATTGGGGACACGCTGGGGACACATTGGGGACACGTTGGGGACACATTGGGGACACATTGGGGACACACTGGGGACACATTGGGGACACGTTGGGGACACGCTGGGGACACACTGGGGACACGTTGGGGACACGTTGGGGACACGTTGGGGACACATTGGGGACACATTGGGGACACGTTGGGGACACGTTGGGGACACATTGGGGACACGATGGGGACACGTTGGGGACACGTTGGGGTCACGTTGGGGTCACGTTGGGGTCACGTTGGGGACACGTTGGGGACACGTTGGGGACACCTTGGGGACACCTTGGGGACACCTTGGGGACACCTTGGGGACACATTGGGGACACATTGGGGACACACTGGGGACACACTGGGGACACATTGGGGACACACTGGGGACACGTTGGGGACACGTTGGGGACACATTGGGGACACGTTGGGGACACGGAGCCACCCCCGGTGTCACCCCGGTGTCCCCCCCAGGGACAGCCCCGGGGGTCTCTTTGTCAACACCAACCGGGGGGGGACCCCTGGGGACATCGGGGACAGCTCTGGGGACAGCGAGGACAGCGATGGGGACACCGAGGAGGACACGGGGGACACCGAGGACAACGAGGACAACGATGGGGACAGCGATGGGGACAATGGTGACAGCGGTGACAGCGACGGGGCCAGCTCGGCGCGGGGACACACGGGGGACACAGAGGCCACCACGGGTGACACCACAGAGGCCACCACCAGTGTCACCGGGGCCACCACGAGTGTCACAGAGGCCACCACGAGTGACACCGGGGCCAGCGCGGCCCCGCAGCCAAAGGACAATGGGGACAGCGGGGACAGCGGGGACAGGGGCCAAGGGGACCAATAAAGGAGGCGCTGGTGGCACTGGGGACACGGCGGGGGTGGCACTGGGGACACGGCGGGGGTGGCACTGGGTGTCATCCATGTCCCTGTCCCCCCTCCCAGTGACACAGGCGGTGACACCAAAGTGACTCCCAGAGGCTTTTATTGTCCCCAGGGCGGGGAGAGGGGACAGGGGCGTCCCCGGGGTGTCCCTGGGGTGTCCCCAGGGTGTCCCCAGGGTGTCCCCAGGGTGTCCTGAGGAGTCCCAAAAGTGTCCCCAGATGTCCCCAAGGTGGCTCCTGCCTTTCACTTGGTGATGGTGTTCCTGCAAGGAAAAGGGGGGGGGGTCAGTGTCCCAGTTCCTCCCAGTGCTCCCAGTTTGTCCCAGTTCATCCCAGTCCCCCCCAGTTCCCTCCCAGTTCCGTCCCAGTCCATCCCAGTCCCCCCCAGTCCCTCCCAATCCCCTCCCAGTCCCTCCCAGTCCCTCCCAGTCCCTCCCAATCCCCTCCCAGTCCCTCCCAATCCCATCCCAGTCCCTCCCAGTCCCCCCCAATCCCCTCCCAGTCCCCCCCAGTTCCCCCCAATCCCTTCCCAGTCCCTCCCAGTCCCCTCCCAGTCCCTCCCAGTTCCCCCCAGTTCCCTCCCAGTCCCCCCAGTTCCCCCCAGTTCCCTCCCAGTTCCCTCCCAGTCCATCCCAGTCACCCCCAGTCCCCCCCCAGTTCCCTCCCAGTCCATCCCAGTCCCCTCCCAGTCCCTCCCAGTCCCATCCCAATCCCCTCCCAGTCCCTCCCAGTTCCCTCCCAGTCCCTCCCAGTCCCTCCCAGTCCCTCCCAGACCCTCCCAGTCCCTCCCAATTTGTCCCAGTTCCCTCCCAGTTCATCCCAGTCCCTCCCAATTTGTCCCAGTCCCCTCCCAGTTCCCTCCCAGTTCCCTCCCAATCCCCTCCCAGTCCATCCCAGTCCATCCCAGTCCCCCCCCAGTCCCTCCCAGTCCCCTCCCAGTCCCTCCCAGTCCATCCCAGTCCCTCCCAGTCCCTCCCAGTTCCCCCCAATCCCCTCCCAGTCCATCCCAGTCCCTCCCAGTCCCTCCCAATCCCCTCCCAGTCCATCCCAGTCCCCCCCAGTCCCCTCCCAGTCCCCTCCCAGTCCCTCCCAGTCCCCCCCAGTTCCCCCCAGTTCCCCCACTCACGCGTTCATGCTCTTCCCGGAGCCGCTCAGCACGATGTACGGCGTTTTCTGCGCTCGCTGCTTCTCCTGCAGCAGCGCCACCGTGCCCAGGGGGGTGTCACTGGAGCTCATCTTCTTCAGCAGCTGCGCCCGGAAACGGGGAGAGGGGGGACCCCGAAATCAGAGGGATCCCCAAAACCTCGGGAATTACCCCAAAAAAACCCCAGAAAAATCCCAAAATATCAAAGGAAACCCCCAATGTTTTCAGGGCTGGTGTCCCCAGGGTGGCACTGGGGTGACAGTGGGGTGACACTGGGGTGACATTAGGTCTCCTCCTTTTCCCCTAAATCACAGCAGGACCCCAAAATCAGGGAGACCCCAAAAACTCAGGGAATCCCCCCAAAAAAATCCCAGAAAAAAACCCAAAATCTCAAAAGAAACCCCCAATGGTTTCAGGGTTGGTGTCCCCAGGGTGGCACTGGGGTGACATTGGGGTGGCACTGGGGTTTCTTTTGTTCCCATAATCCCAGCAGGACCCCAAAATCAGGGGGACCCCAAAAACCTCGATAATTACCCCAAAAAAAACCCAGAAAAATCCCAAAATCCCAAAGGAAACCCCCAAGGTTTTGAGGGCTGGTGTCCCCAGGGTGACATTGGGGTGACATTGGGGTGGCACTGGGGTGACATTTGGGTTCTTTTTCTTCCCAGAATCCCAGCAGGACCCCAAAATCAGGGGGATCCCAAAAATTCTGGGAATCCCCCCCAAAAAAATCCGAGAAAAAACCCAAAATCCCAAAGGAAACCCCCAAAGTCTTGAGGGCTGCTGTCCCTAGGGTGACATTGGGGACACCAATTGGGGTGGCACTGGGGTGACATTGGGGCTTCTTTTGTTCCCCTAAATCCCAGCAGGACCCCAAAATCAGGGAGACCCCAAAAACCTCGGGAATTCCCCCCAAAAAAATCCCAGGAAAAGCCCCAAAAAATCCCCCAAAACCCCACGGGGAAACTCCCAGGGGGAAACCACGGGGGAGACCCCAAAATTTGGGGTTGGGGGGTCCCCAAATCAGGCTGGGGGGACCCAAAAAAAAAAAAGCTCCAGGGGACCCCAAAATTTGGGCAAAGGGCCTCAAAACGATCCCAGGAACCCCAAAATTGGGGTCGGAATCTTCAGCAGCACCACGAGGAACCCCAAAAATGAGGGGGGAAACCCCAACGGGAGCACAGGGGGTCCCTAAAATCCCCCCCAAAAGTGCTCAAAAAGCCCCCAAATTACCCAAAAATCCCTCCAAATCCCTCCAAAAAATCCCCCCAAAAATCTTCAAATCCCCCCCAAATCCTCCCAAAATCCCCACTAAAATCCCCCAAATTCCCCTAAAATTCCCTAAAATCCTCCCAAAATTCCCTAAAATCCTCCCAAAATTCCCCAAAATCCCCCCAAATCCTCCCAAATTCCCCAAAATCCCCCCCCTCACCGCCTCCTCATCCAGCTTCTTCATCCTCCTCTCCGTCTTCATCTTCCCCGAGCCCTTCCCGTGGAAACGATGGGAGAGCTGCCGGAAGGCCTGGGGACACCAGGGGACATTGGGGACATTGGGGACACCCAGGGGACATTGGGGACATCATTGGGAACATCCAGGGGACATTGGGGACATCATTGGGAACATCCAGGGGACACTCAGAGACACCCAGGGGACAGCAGGGACAGCACTGGGGACATTGGGGACATCAGGGGGGTCTTTGGGGACACCAGGGGGGTTGGGGACATCGAGGAGTTTCTGGGGACACTGAGAGGTTTTTAGGGACACTTGGGGGCGGAGGGGGGGGGGGCGGTTTGGGGACACTGAGGGGGGTTTGGGGGCTTTTTTTGGGGACACAGAGGAGTTTTTGGGGACACCAGGAGTGGGCTTTGGGGGTGTTTGGGGACACCAGGGGGGTTTTTGGGGGGTTTCTGGGGACACTGAGGTGGGTTTTGGGGACACTGAGGTGGGGTTTGGGGACACCCAGGGTGTTTTGGGGGTGTTTGGGGACACAGAGAAGTTCTTGGGGACACCAGGGGTTTTTTTGGGTGTTTTGGGGGTGTTTTTGGGGACACCGAGGGGGTTTTTGGGGTTTTTTGGGGACACCAGGGGTGTTTTGGGTGTTTTTGGGGACACCAAGGGGGCTTTTGGGGTTTTTTGGGGACACCAGGGGGTGTTTTTGGGTGTTTTTGGGGTGTTTTTGGGGTGTTTTGGGGTGTTTTTGGGGTGTTTTTGGGGACACGGCACCTCCTTGGGGGTCAGCTTGCGGCCGGTCTCGTCCACGTACTCGATCTTGACGTCGGGTCTGTAGCCGTCCTTCTCCTTGAAATCCTGCGTGAAACCGCGGTACTCCTCACGCCGGCTGTACTTGTCATCGATGGCCCTGGGGACAGGGAGGGGACAATGGGGTACAGCACCGGCTGTACTTGTCATCGATGGCCCTGGGGACAGTGACACGGGGACATTGGGGACAGTGACACAGGGACATTGGGGACATTGGGGACACTGGGGTACAGTGCTGGCTGTACTTGTCATCGATGGCCCTGGGGACAGTGACACGGGGACATTGGGGACAATGGGGACACTGAGGGGACATTGGGGGTGTTGGGGACAATGGGGACATTGGGGACAGTGAGGGGACAATGGGGACACTGAGGGGACACTGGGGCACTCCTGCCAGCTGTACTTGTCATCGATGGCCCTGGGGACAGTGAGGGGACAGTGACACAGGGACATTGGGGACACTGAGGGGACATTGGGGACACTGAGAGGACACATTGGGGACATTGGGGTACAGCGCCGGCTGTACTTGTCATCGATGGCCCTGGGGACAGGGGACAGCTTTGGGGACAGGAGGGGACATTGGGGACAATGAGGACAGCAAGGGACATTGGGGACATTGGGGACATCGGGAGGCTCAGGGTGACACAGCGGGGAACGCAGACAATGAAACGGGTGACACCCAGGGGACACCCAGGGGACAAAGATGGCACAGGGTGACACAGGGGGTGGCACAGGGGACACCCAAGGGACACCCAGGGGACGTGGGAGGTGGCACAGGGGTGGCACAGGTGGCACCCAGGGGACATTAGGGACACCCAGGTGACCCCCAGGTGACACGGCGGGGGTGACAGAGGTGGCACGGGGACAGCAGGTGACACCCAGGGGACACCGGGTGCCACAGGGTGGCACAGGTGACACACAGGCAACACAGGTGACACAGGTGACACGGCGGGGGTGACAAGGGTGGCACAGGTGACACAGGGTGACACAAGGGTGGCCCAGGTGCCCCAGGTGCCCCAGGGGTGGCACAGGTGGCCCAGGTGACACAGGTGCCCCAGGTGGCCCAGGTGCCAGGTGACACAGGTGACACAGGGTGACACAGGGTGACACAGGGTGACACAGGGTGACACAGGTGTCACAGATGACACAGGTGACACACAGGTGCCAGGTGACACAGGGTGACACAGGTGCCCCAGGTGACCCCCCAGGTGACACAGGTGACCCCCAGGTGCCCCAGGTGGCCCAGGTGACACAGGTGACAGGTGCCCCATGGTGACAGGTGACACAGGTGACACACAGGTGACACAGGTGACACAGGTGACACAGGTGACACACAGGTGACACAGGTGACACACAGGTGCCCCAGGTGACAGGTGACACAGGTGCCCCAGGTGCCCCAGGTGACACAGGTGACAGGTGACACAGGTGACACAGGTGACAGGTGTCACGCACATCTTGTCCTCGATGCAGTAAACGGCCGAGGGCAGAGATTTGTTCGGGGCTTTCACCCGCGCCACCTTCTGCACCGTGGTCTCCAGCAGCCCTGGGGGCACGGGGGGGTGAGACCCCAAAAACCACACGGGGACCCCCCAGGGACCCCAAAACAAAAACCCCACAGGGACCCCTCAGAGAGACCCCAAAATCCCACAGGGACCCCAAAACCACCCAAAGGGACCCCAAAAAACCCCACGGGGACCCCCAAAAAAACCACAGGGACCCCAAAAACCCACAGGGACCCCCCAGGGACCCCAAAAACCCCACAGGGACCCCAAAAATGTCACAGGGACCCCCAAAAACCTCATAGAGACCCCAAAAACCCCACGGGGACCCCAAAAACCCCACAGGGACCCCAAAAACCCCCCAGGGACCCCCCAGGGACCCTCAAAAACCTCATAGAGACCCCCAAAACCACCCAAAGGGACCCCAAAACCCCAAAATTTGTCCTCAAAACCCCAAAATTTGCCCCAAACCCTTGGAATTTTCTCCCCCAAACCCCGAATTTCTCCCCAAAACCCCAGAATTTGCCCCCAAACCCTGGAATTTCCCCCAGAATCTGTCCCCAAAACCCCAGAATTTGCCCCAAAACCTCCAGAATTTCTCCCCAAACTCCAAAATTTGTCCCCCCAAACCCCCAAATTTCCCCCCAAATTCTCCCCCAAACCCCAAAATTCCCCCAAAACCCCAAAATTCCCCCCCAAACCCCAACCCCCCCCCGTACCTTTGTTCTGGCAGAGCAGCAGCGCGGCCGCCAGGCCCCGGTTGACGATCGGCTCCTCGTCCAGGATGGTGGTGGAGGAGGCTGAGAACTGAAACGGGGGGGTCAGGGGGCACCCCAAAAACCCCCAAAATCCACCCCTGAACCCCAAAAACCCCAAAATCCACCCCTGAACCCCCAAAATCCACCCCCTGAACCCCAAAAATCCACCCCCTGAACCCCAAAACCCCCAAAATCCACCCCCTGAACCCCAAAAACACCCCCAGGGTGCTCCTGAACCCCAAAATCCACCCAGGCTGCCCCCAAAAACCCCAAATCCACCCCCTAAACCCCAAAAACACCCAAAATCCACCCCCTGAACCCCCAAAATCCACCCCTGAACCCCAAAAACCCCAAAAATCCACCCCCTGAACCCCAAAAATCCACCCAGGCTGCCCCCAAAAACCCCAAAATCTACCCCAGGCTGCTCCTGAACCCCAAAAACCCACGCAGCCTGCCCCAAAAACCCCCCAAAATCCCCCTTGAACCCCAAAAATTCCCCTCAGGCTGTCCCCCAAAAACCCCAAAAATCTCCCCCTGAACCCCAAAAATCCACCCAGGCTGCCCCAAAAACCCCAAAATCCACCCCAAGCTGCTCCTGAACCCCAAAAACCCACCCAGGCTGTCCGAAAAAAACCCAAAAATTTCCCCTGAAACCCAAAAATCCCCCAGGCTGCCCCCAAAAAACCCCCAAAATCCTCCCCAGGCTGCCCCAAAAAACCCCAAAAATCCCCCCTGAAGCCCAAAAATCCCCCCCAGGCTGCCCCCAAAAAACCCCCAAAATCCTCCCAGGCTGCCCCAAAAAACCCCAAAAATCCCCCCCTGAACCCAAAAATCCACCCCAAACTGCCCCTGAACACCCCCAGGGTGCCCCTGATCCCCAAAATCCCCCCAGGGTGCTCCTGAACCCCAAAAATCCCCTAAAAGGATCCCCACAGGGTTTGGGGTGACCCCATTTTTGGGATGTTTCCCCATTTTTTGGGTGATTCTCCCCATTTTTGGGATATTTTCCCCGTTTTTTGGGACGTTCCCGTTTTTGGGATGTTTCTCCCCATTTTGGGGTCCCCCAGCCCATTTTTGGGGTGTTTCCCCCCGGTTTATTGAGGCGTTTCCCCCATTTTTGGGATGTTTTTCCCCATTTTTGCAGTATTTTTTCTCATTTTTGGGATGCTTTCCCCCGTTTCTGGGGTGTTTTCCCCATTTTTAGGATGTTTTTCCCCATTTCTGGGGTCCCCCAGCCCATTTTTTGGGTGTTTCTCCCTATTTTGGGGGATATTTTCCCCATTTTTGGGACGTTTTTCCCCATTTTTGGACTGGTTTTCCCCATTTTTAGGATGTTTTTCCCCATTTCTGGAGTCCCCAAGCCCATTTTTGGGGTGTTTTTCCCCGTTTTTGGCATATTTTCCCCCGTTTTTGGGGCGTTTCCCCCATTTTTGGCCTGGTTTTCCCCATTTTTGGGATGCTTTCCCCCATTTTTGGGGTGTTTTCCCCATTTTTAGGATGTTTTTCCCCATTTTTGGGGTCCCCCAGCCCATTTTTGGGGTGTTTCTCCCCATTTTTGGGGTCCCCCAGCCCGTTTTTGGGGTGTTTTTTCCCCATTTTTGGGGCGTTTCCCCCCCATTTTTGGACTGGTTTTCCCCCTTTTTGGGATGTTTTCCCCATTTCTGGAGTTCCCCAGCCCATTTTTGGGGTGTTTCTCCCCATTTTTTGGGATATTTTTCCCCATTTTTGAGGTATTTTCCCCATTTTTGGGGTGTTTCCCCCCATTTTTGGGGTCCCCCAGCCCATTTTTGGGGTGTTTTTCCCCATTTTTGCAGTATTTTTTCCCGTTTTTGGGTCGTTTCCCCCCATTTCCGGGCTCTCACGTCCTGGTGCTGCCGCTCCTCAGCCAGGTTGACGCTGCTCCAGCCGACGTTCTCCTCGCCCTCCGAGTCGGGGGGCTCCGGGGGGGACGCCGGGCGCCCGGCGCGCTCCAGGGCCTGGGGACAGCCCGGGGACACGGGGGGGCGTCAGGGACACGGGGGGGGGCACGGGGAGGATGAATCCCCTTCAAATCCCCCCAAGCTCCCCCAAACTCCCCCAAATCACTCAAATCCCCGAAATCCCCCCCAAAACCAGCTCCAAACCAGCTCCAAACCCCCCAAAATCCCTCAAAATCCCCCGCAAATCCCCCCCAAATCAGCCCAAAATGCCCCCAAATCCCCTAAATCCCCCCAAAGTGCCTCAAAATCTCCCTGAATCCCCCAAATCAGCGCCAAATCCCCCCAAATGCCCCCAAATCCCCAACCACCCCCCAAATCAGCCCCAAATCACCCAAAATCCCCCCCAAAGTGCCTCAAAATCCCTCCCAAATCAGCACCAAACCACCCCAAATCCCCTTCAAATCAGCCCCAAACTGCCACAAAATCCCCAAAATCCCCCCAAATCACCCAAAATCCCCCCAAGTCGCCCCCAAATCCCCCAAAATCCCCCTCAAATCCCCCCAATGACCCCAAATCCCCCTCAAATCCCCCCCAAACCCCCCCAAATCAGCCCCC
Source organism: Phylloscopus trochilus trochilus (assembly GCA_016584745.2). NCBI lineage: Eukaryota > Metazoa > Chordata > Aves > Passeriformes > Phylloscopidae > Phylloscopus > Phylloscopus trochilus. The sequence goes on along the minus strand of WQNJ02000252.1, from coordinate 5,408 downwards.
AACCCCCCCAAATCAGCTCCAAACCCCCCCAAATCACTCAAAATCCCCGAAATCCCCCCCAAATCAGCTCCAAAACCCCCCCAAATCCCCCCCAACCCCCCCAAATCAGCCCCAAACCCCCCCAAGCCCCCCCCCCAAATCCCCCCAAATCCCCCCAAGTCGCCCCCAAAATCCCCCCAAATCCGCCCCAAATCCCCCCAAGTCGCCCCCAAATCCCCCTGAAATCCCCTCCAAACCCCCCCAAATCAGCCCCAAACCCCCCCCAATGACCCCAAGCCCCCCCAAACTGCCCCCAAGCCCCCCCAAATCCCCCCCAGGCCCCCCGCACCAGCAGCTCGTCGCTCTCCTCGCGGTTCCCGGCCAGGCCGTAGGTCGGGATCTCCCCCAGGGTCCGGCAGAACTCCGAGGTGGCGTTGAAGACGATGCTGCCCCCTCCCCCAGCCCGGGGGTCCGGCCCCCCCGGGACCCCCCCAGAGCCCCCCCGGAGCAGCTCCAGCACCTGGGCAAAGGGGGGAGGGGAGGTCAAGGGGGGACCCTCAAATTTGGGGGGGGTTTGTTTCATTTTGTGGGGTGATCACGGTGGGGTTTGGGGGGGAGTGGGGATTTTGGGGGGATTTGGGGGGTTTGGAGTGGGGATTTGGGGGGATTTGGGGGGGTTTGGGGGTCTTGGAGTGGGGATTTGGGGGGACTTGGGGGGTTGGAGTGGGGATTTGGGGGGATTTTGGGGGGATTTGGGGGGTTTGGAGTGGGGATTTTGGGGGATTTGGGGGGGTTTGGGGGTCTTGGAGTGGGGATTTGGGGGGGTTTGGGGGTCCTGGAGTGGGGATTTTGGGGGGACTTGGGGGGGTTTGGGGGTCCTGGAGTGGGGATTTGGGGGATTTGGGGGTCCTGGAGCGGGGATTTGGGGGGATTTGGGGGTCCTGGAGTGGGGATTTTGGGGGGATTTGGGGGGGTTTGGGGGTCCTGGAGTGGGGATTTTGGGGGATTTGGGGGTCCTGGAGTGGGGATTTTGGGGGGATTTGGGGGGGTTTGGGGGTCCTGGAGCGGGGATTTGGGGGGATTTGGTGGTCCTGGAGTGGGGATTTTGGGGGATTTGGGGGGGTTTGGGGGTCTTGGAGCGGGGATTTGGGGGGATTTGGGGGGGTTTGGGGGTCCTATGGGGGATTTGGGGGGATTTGGGGGGGTTTGGGGGTCCTGGAGTGGGGATTTTGGGGGCACCAAGGGGAATTTTGGGGGATTTGGGGTCCTACAGGAAATTTTGGGGGTCCTAGAATGGGGATTTGGGGGATTTGGGGGTCCTGGAGCCGGGATTTTGGGGGATTTGGGGTCCTAGAGGGAATTTTAGGAGTCCTGAACTAGAGAATTTGGGGGATTTGGGGGGTCCTATGGGGGATTTTGGGGGATTTGGGGGTGCCACGAGGGGTTTGGGGGTCCTGGAGGGGGGGTTTGGGGTGCTGAATGGGGAATTTTGGGGTGCTAAATTGGCTGTTTCAGGGTGTTGGGGAAAAGGGATTTGGAGGCATTTTTGGGGGCGTTTTTGGGGAGTTTTTGAGGGAGTTTTGGGGTGTTTTTTGGGGGTTTTGGGGGTGTTTTGGGGGGTGTTTTTGAAGGGTTTTTGGGAGTGTTTTTGGGGGCGTTTTTGGGGCTGGTTGTGGGGCTGGTTTTGGGGGTTTTGTGGGCTTTTTGGGGGTGTTTTTGGGGAGATTTAGGGGGGTTTTGAGGGGGTTTTTGGGGGGGTTTTGGGGGGGTTTTTGGGGGCGTTTTGGGGGGTGTTTTGGGGCCGGTTTTGGGGGGTTTTTGAAGGGTTTTTGAAGGGGTTTTTGAAGGGGTATTTTTGAAGGGTTTTTGGGGAGGTTTTTGGGGCTGGTTTTGGGGTGTTTTTGGGGGGGGTTTGGGAGGTTTAGGGGGATTTTTGGGGGAATTTTTGGGGGAGTTTTTTAAGAGTGTTTTTGAAGGGTTTTTGGGGGATTTTCGGGGGAGTTTTTGAAGGGTTTTTGGGGGGTTTTGGGGCTGTTTTTGGGGGTGTTTTTGGGGGGATTTTAGGGCTGTTTTTGGGGGTGTTTTTGAAGGGTTTTTAGGGGGTTTTTGGGGCTGGTTTTGGGGTGTTTTTGGGGGGTTTGGGGGGATTTTTGGGGGGATTTTTGGGGGAGTTTTTGAAGGGTGTTTTTGAAGTATTTTTGGAGGGTTTTTGGGGGGGTTTTTGAAGGGCTTTTGGGGTGTTTTTTGGGGGTGTTTTTGAAGGGTTTTTGGGGTGTTTTTGGGGTGTTTTTGGGGTGTTTTTTTGGGGATGTTTTTGGGGTGTTTTTTGGGGTGTTTTTGGGGGTGTTTTTGGGGCGTTTTTCACCTTCTCCCCCGCTCCCTCGCGCAGCTCCCGCAGCTGCCGCAGGCGCCGGCCCCGCTCCAGCTGCTGCTGCAGCTCCTGCTCGGCCTCGTCCTCCTCCAGGGCCGGGGGGCTCCCGGGGGGGCTCCGCCTCGTCTGGGGGACCCCCAAATCCCAAAAAAAACCCCATTAAAAATCCCAGAAACCACCCCCAAAACCCCAAAATCCAACCCCAAATCCCCTGAGCTCCTGCTCGGCCTCGTCCTCCTCCAGGGCCCGGGGGGGTCCCGGGGGGCTCAGGGGGCAGAGCGGGGTCAGGGGGACCCCAAAATCCCATAAAACTCCTTAAAATCTCCCCAAATCCCCAAAATCCCCTCAAATCTCCCCCAAAATCCCTTAAAGTTCTCTTCCAATCCCCTCAAATCCCCCCAAAATCACCCCAAACCCCCCTCAAATCCCCCCAAAATCCCCCCCCATCCCCTAAAACTCCTTAAAATCCCCCCAAAACCCCCTTCAAGCCCTAAAATCCCCCCCACATCCCCTGAAGTTTACCCAAATTCCCCCAAAATCCCCCCAAACCCCCCGCAATGCTCCCCAATTCCCCCCAAAATCCCCCCAGTCCCCCCCAAATCCCCTAAAACTCCTTAAAATCCCCGAAAATCCCCCCAAGTCCCCTAAAGTTTACCCAAATCCCCCCAAAATCCCCCCAACTTCCCTAAAGCTCCTTAAAATCTCTCAAAACCCCCCAAATCCCCCACAAATCCTCCCAAAATCCCCTCAAATCCCCCCACATCTCCCCAAATCCCCTAAAGTTTACCCAAAATCCCCCCAAAATCCCCCCAACCCCCTCTCAAATCCCCCCAAAATCCCCCAATGCTCCCAAATTCCCCCCAAATCCTCCCCAAATCTCCTAAAACTCCTTAAAATCTCCCCCCAAACCCCCCCAAAATCCCCCCCAAATCCCCCCGAGCCCCCACCGTCGCTGCTGATCTCCATGCTCTCGGTCCGGGTGTCGTCCGAGGGCAGCGGGGCCTGGGGGGTCCCCTCGGGGGCTTTGGGGCCGTTCTCGGGGTCCCCCCCGGCCCCCTCCTCATCCTCCTGCACCCGCCGGCCCCGGCCCCGCGACCTGGGGGGTTTGGGGGGGCGTTTAGGGGGGATTTGGGGGGGATTTGGGGGATTGGACCCCAAATAGGACACCTGGGAGCCCCCCACCCTCAAATCCCTTATGAGACCCCCCCAGGACACCTCAGATTCCCACCGAGGACCCCCCAAATGCCCCCCCAGGACCCCCCAAATCCCCCCCCCCACAAGATCCCTCAATTTCCTTCCCAGCCCCTTTAGGACCCTCCCTGCACCCCCAGGATCCCAAAATCCCCCCAGGACCCCCCACATCCCCCCCAGCCCCTTCAGGACCCTCCCTACACCCCCAAGACCCCTCAATTCCCCCCAGGACCCCCCAAAATCCCTCCAGGATCCCCCAGATCCCCCCCCAGGACCCCCCCAAATTTGCCCCCCAGCCCTTTAGGACCCTCCCCACACCCCCAGGATCCCAAAATCCCCCCAGGACCCCCCAAATCCCCCCCCGGACCCCCCAGATCCCCCCCAAGACCCCCCAAATTCCCATCCAGCCCCTTTAGAACCCTCCCCACACCCCAGGACCCCCAAATCCCCCCCAGGACCCCCCAAATTCCCCCCAGGATCCCAGATCCCCCCCAAGACCCCCTAAACTTCCCCCCCAGCCCCTTTAGATCCCCCCAAATCTCCCCAGGACCCCCCAAATCCCCCCAAATCCCCCCCCCCAACCCTTTAGGACCCTCCCCACACCCCCAGGATCCCAAATTCCCCCCCAGGACCCCCCCAAATTTGCCCCCCCAGCCCTTTAGGACCCTCCCCACACCCCCGGGACACCCCAAATCCCCCCCCAGAATCCCCCAAATTTGCCCCCCAGCCTCTTCAGGACCCTCCCCACACCCCCAGGACCCCCCAAAATCCCCCCAAATCCCCCCAGGACCCCCCAAATTCCCCCCCCAGCCCCCAAATCCCCCCCAGGACCCCCCAGATCCCCCCCAGGACCCCCCAAATTCCTCTCCCCCAGCCCCTTTAGGACCCTCCCCACACCCCCAGGACCCCCCCAAATCCCCCCAGGACCACCCAAAATCCCCCACAGGACCCCCAAATCCCCCTCCCCAGCCCCTTCAGGACCCTCCCCACAGCCCCAGGACCCTCCAAAATCCCCCCAAATCCCCCCCTAGGACCCCCCAAATCCCCCCCGACCCCACCTGGAGCCGAAGTCCCCCTGGGTGTCCCCCGGGGCCAGCGCCAGGAGGTCGTCGGCCCTCAGGGGCTTCTCCTTCTTCCGCAGCTTCCGCACCCGGCGCCGCGTCTTGCGGAACGTCACCGCCTGGGGAGCCCCGAAAACACCCGAAAAACACCCGAAAACAGCCCGAAAACAGTCTGAGTGACAAAAAATCACCCAAAACCACCCCAAAAACAGCCCAAAAACAGCCTGAAAACAGCCCGAAAACAGTCTGAGTGACAAAAAATCACCCCGAAACACCCGAAAACACCCCAAAACAGCCCGAAAACAGTCTGAGTGACAAAAAATCACCCGAAATAACCCGAAAACAGCCCGAAAACAGCCCAAAAACAGTCTGAGTGACAAAAAATCACCCCGAAACACCCCCAAAACAGCCCAAAAACACCCTGGAAACACCCTGAGTGACAAAAAATCACCCCAAAACAGCCCAAAAACACCCCGAAAACACCCTGAGCGACACAAAATCACCCCAAAACTCCCTGAAAACACCCCGAAAACACCCGAAAAACACCACAAAAACACTGAGTGACAAAAAATCACCCAAAATACCCCAAAAACACCCCGAGTCAGCCCAAATCACCCCCAAAACACCCTGAAAACAGCCCAAAAACACCTGAGTGACACAAAATCACCCCGAAACACCCAAAAAACAGCCCAAAAACATCCCAAAAACAGCCTGAAAACAGCCCAAAACCAGCCCGAAAACAGTCTGAGTGACAAAAAATCACCCCGAAATACCCCAAAAACAGCCCAAAAACAGCCTGAGTGACA